>VCNE01001373.1:0-20020 GCA_009869805.1 Oncopodura yosiiana
GTTGGTATAACCCTCACCTTGGTTTGCTCAATTTGCCCCTTAGAACGAACAGTTTTGACAGGAGAAGTGTTGTTGGTGCCTATTGACACTGCAGGAAGAATAAAGCCCGATCGATTTGTCTCATCGACCACTATTGTCTTTTCACGTTGAATATTTTTACTTCCACTACTACTAAACCAACTACTGGTTGAGTTAGAATTATTTTGTTGTTGTTGATGAGTACTTTTAGCAGGAGGTTCCTTAGCTTTAGAAAAATCTATTCGTGTAAGGGACATGTCATGTTGAATAAAGTGAATATCAAGAACTTTGGGTTTGTCTAGTGTAGCTGTGCTCGGTCTTAGAATTCTGTAAATTAAAAAAAATACAAATAAAAATCTTCATAATATCCAATGTAATATTAATAAGGCAAAGATTTTTTAATTCATGAGACTTACTTGCTCTCCCTAGAAAATTTTGTAGATTGTGATGAAGTTCCAGTTGAGATTTTTGGCAAGCTTGTGGTAGTTTTGCTATTTGATGATGAGTTGGATCCGTTGTCAGGAGCACTATTACTTGCACCTTTCTTTTTCTTACGCGACTTTGATTGTTGTTGAGATTGTTCTGAAGAAGGAATTTCTGTGCGTCTCAATTTTTGGAGACATTGTGGCTCATGTATTAAAATTGATTTTGAACCAAATTCTCTACCACATACACTACATTCGATGAAAGTTGGTGGTTTCATTCTACTAATAAATGAATTATTTGAATTATATTTTTTGCTTTAGAAGGCACTTTTTTAATTTTGTTCTCTAATAAAATTACTTTGTATTACTCCTTTCATTCCTATTGTGTGACTGTTGAGCTGACGTGATGACGCATTGATTGAGACAGTACACAGATACACCTTTTCTCCAGGTTGATTTTGTCCATCATGTGTGTAAAAGTTGTGATGGTGGCTTGTAGTGAAAATGATAAGAAAAAGACATGAAGGTTTTGGAATGTGTCTACTTATAACTGTACATAACATAGGTACTGGAATATTTTTGAGTTTGACTTGCGTACTAAATCCAAAAGAGTTTCCATACAAAGGAACGGATATAAAGTAGTCCAATGTTTGATCGACAATTAATATGAGAGTTCACAATGGATATGTGAAGGACAACATAAAATAGTCATACAAAGTTTTCTTCTAGAAATATACATTGTAGTCAAAATGCTAGCGTTAGCGTCACGCACTGGATATTATAAAAATGTGAACATATATGCAAATAATACAAAAGGCTACTTCTGGGGAAAATTTTTGGCAAAAAAATATGAGTGACTACATACATATACCATTACAGAAAAGTTTTACAGCTTATGCTTATACACCTGTCCACTTGATCAATAAATTGGATAGATATTATTTGGCATGCAAATGGTGTAATTTCATCCGGTGTCCATTTATGATAAATAAAAGTTTTATAGTCAGTCATGTAAGGTGACTTTCAGTTCTCTCTTTCTTGGGATTTAAATAAATCACAAAAGTACAATGAACTATTGATGTCATACTTTCCTTTGATGTGTTTCACATAATTAATAATTCATGTTCACTTGAGATAATCTTATTTTATTTACACGTGGGAAATATTAATATTGTCACCTTCTAGTGCCAATCAATGCTCCATATAACGCTTCACAATGGAAGAATGATATATATATTCTTTCTGCTTGTCCCAATTCCGGTAATTGAATGGAACATCCAATGTAATTTTTCACATGAAAACTCTTCTCTACTCCAGAGAATAAAATACTACTACTGTTGTTGTAATCAATAGGATTGAGCGCAACATACACGTATATATATATTTATTTACAAGGGAAAGTGTCTTGTTCGTGTTTTTCTTGTCAGTCAAACATTGCGCAATCAGAAACACTTTTCTCTAAAGTAAAAATCAGAATTGGGTCTAAAAATGTTTTTTGGTGATAAATGGCTCTTTAGTGAGAAGAGCTATTATCTACTATATCTAGTAATAATTACTCTACTTTCCTCTCTTGTATGTTGAATATTGTAGTCAAGCTAAATAATAGAAAAGTGATTCCTTTGAAAAGTTTTTGTTAAGAGTCACCTTGATAAAAAATAGAGTAGAACGTTTTAGTCCAATATATTTACTAACATGTCCAATTTCCACTCAAGTCCAAACATAAGCGAGCTAACTATTTACGCCCATTACTTAGTAATGAAACACGGTCTCTTTTTCTACCTACTGACATGGACAGAAAGGTCAAGGAAGAAACACACGCTACATAATATTGAATAAAATCAATTGAAGTAATGGAATATTCTCAATGTGCCCCAACTACGACTTGGGTTTAATTTTTTAAACTAATCATTTCATCAAATAAAAATATAAGCATACCATTGTCGTGAGATGCTCATTTCTAAATGACAATTATTTATTTCCATATGTGACATGAGAGAGTTGCTGGCATTTTCCCAGCTCTTTTTGCCCATCATGTAGAAAATTATTCTTTTATATATCTTTTCATTATTTATGATTTCTTACCTTTTTTAGTTTCTTTTATTGCATTTTGTACATTATACAAAAGAAAATTGCATTAGATTTGTTTGTTATCTACAGCTGCATCATATTATGTTCTCTTTAGAACTTTAGATAATAAAATTTGCAAAAGGTTAAAGTACAATACAAGCAGTTTCAAAAATATTATTTCTTGTTTCTATATCCTGTCTACTCTTCTGAATGAACTCTCTCAACCTCTTAAACATTTTTCGGGTCGTTGTTTATTCTTTCTTGTTAGGATTATCACCTTTGATCTTGAAGAATCAACAAATATGTAAATGTAAAGCTAATAGTTTATATGTTGTAGCAATTAAACTGCGTGTGAGAATATAGTTATTTGTTCAGCCCATTAGAAAAATTGGATTGTGTCACGTTTCCCATTATTTTAACTTCTCACTGTGACTTAATGAGCCAGATGAACTCCAGATAATATAAAAGAAAGGGGGATAGAGACAATGACATTTTGTCCACAAAGTTTCTATCTTCCTCAGCTTGAGATTCTTCTTTTTCTTTTAGCGATTGTTTCATATAAGGAAGATAGTGATTTACTTCAAAATACTGAAGAGAAAAAAGGGCGTAGATGACAAGCAAAGCTTATATAGCTATCCCACACAAATATATATATCTTCTGCCTTTTGTATATATCTATGCATTATTGGATATATGTAAATAACGATAGTTTAAGTGATCTCCACCCTTTGGTATTACAAGTTTTATAAAGTTCAGTCTGATATCATTGTTGGTAAGTGTAAAAAGGTATCTTCACAGTAATTTCTATTTGCTGTAGATATAATGCAATCTACACTCTAATTCAAATACACTGGATTATAATAATATTTGCTTGATTATTACTACTTATAAGATATAGTGACTTCATGATGATTATAGTATTCTTAGAATCACAAAATCCTTGAATTTAATTAAGACATTATTACCTTTGGGCTATATAATTACCAATTTGATGACTTCATTGACAAAATATTCTCTATATACTTTATAAAACTGAATGAATGACTTATTAGGTTCACATATTATTTGTATAATGTATGTCATTTAAATTAGTTGAGATGTCATTTACAAAAAAGGTATGCTAAGTTGATGGATTATTGAAGTACTGCACTCTTTACTCTTCAAAAAAAACAAGTCCTAATGTATTTTCTTTTTATTTAGTTTGGAATTGCTCCAAAATGCATCATTGGATTTTTTGTCTAGTTGTTACAATTGTCTTGAGCGGAGGTGGAGATCTAGAAAAAGAAAACTAGATGAGAAAATCCAAGTAAGGGTGGATTTGACTAGACTTTTAAGTTAACTATAGAATTGCCGGCCGGCAATTCTCTAACTCTTTATAAGCCATAACAAAAATAGTAATGAATGAATTTTCTTTGAAACTAGGCGATTAGAACAAGCTCTAGCTTAACTAGTATCAGATCTAACTAAGATGACATTTTTGGGCGAGAATTTCTATATGATGATGACACGAATAGAAATGTCCCATGACTGTACACATAATAACATATATGTATAGCTAAAAGTTATATATGAATGAGAGTTGAGACTCTCAACTTGAGAGATCTCTTTTGAGTTCCCTTTTTGGTATTGGATCATTCTTAGCTTATGGTGATGATGATAATATGTATGTAGTTGCATGTTGTACTGCATCTTCTTAAAGAGTCTAAGAGTCTCTCATGAAGAAGGGAAACTTGTATTATATACAAATGTGCAAGTAGAGCGAGAGACGTCTGAGATTTGACTTTTTAGAGTTTAGTTACTCTTGAGCATGAGGACCGGTTTCATTCTACATTTTAGCTTTTGTTGTCGTCTTTTTCTTCTCAGGACAAACTCGTGTGGAACGTGGCTATGTAGGCGTATATTTGGATAAGAAGTCAGTGGACAGTCAAGTGACTATTGCAGATTCTCATTAGAATTTTGTGCGATTGTTTCCGTCTCATTTTCTCTCACCTGCAAACTCTTTTTTCTTGCCTCATCAACTTGACTGTGCAAAAGTTTACAAATATTAGTGTTGCTATTATTACTATTATAGTAGCATGTACTAATGTGTATCTAAAAGAGAAAAAAGTCAATAGGAAATGCCCTAGTGTATAGTTAATTGTTTCAGGAAGTGTTGTTAGTAGTGAGTGAAATGTTGCTGTTTGGAACTGGAAGTATGAAGCACTTTGTGCTATTTTTAGTATGGAGTATAGTATCAATTTGTACGATTGTTGACGCATTTTCTCATGATAAAGGTACATACTACTACTACTATACGCAATTCCTCATTCTTTTGCATAGAGTCATTAAGAGGAAGGAAATTTTCTAAGAACAAAATATCGATCACTCAAGTCGTCTTTGATCGAAATTTATACATAGACATATTGTACTCGTACTCTACACGTGGAAGAAAACAATATAATGTGTAAAGGGTGAAAGTTACTTAAAAAATTGCGTTCAAGGATAAAGTAAAGCATTTGTTTGTTTAGCACTTTACACATATCATCGTTTACATGATGTAAAAAGTCCTATAAGGAAAAATTGTACAAGATGAATGTGTTTACTTTACGTGAGAGTGCGTAAATCAATGCGTAATGCGTACCAATATAGGATATATAGGCATTATGAAATGATATAAAAACTGATTTATTAATGTGAATTTCAGATTTGTCTAAGTCGTTGCAAAATGCCATTGAAGGTATATATTCACAGTTGTTGACAGTATTATATTTTGTGTACATAAATTTACATAATGCTAATTAAATTATTATTTTTCCTTTTTGATATGTAGATGATCGTTTCGTAATTGTATTTGAAAATCTATTCTCCTCGTCGTAGAGGAAGTAAATCAGTAGATATTCTGGCATCAATTGAGTTTCCATCATCGAAACAACAAGTTGGAATTGCTTTGGATAGAAAAAATAATCAAGGTATGTTATTATAATGATAATTCTATCTATGCGGGGTCATATGAGAAATATATTTCTGAAAAGTTCCTGTGTCTTGACTTTTTACGATAGTTTTATTATATTTCTCTGGCACTCTAACAGACCAAAATAGGGCTCATTCTGAGTATTAAAAAAAGACTAGATGAAGGTGATAAACGTTGTATCTCTGTCTCTCTGTTGGGGGTTGTTGACATGAATTAAATTTATTGAGAACTCACACACATTTTATAACTATTGTCCATAAAAGGAAGTTGGTTCGTTGAGTAATTCCCTTTAGGCTTCAAAATGTTTATTAATGATCACATTTTCTTCACTTTAATCGGCATGTGTGCTGTCATAATCATAATCTACTCATATGCTACATACTCTAGAAATAGTATCTTTTTAAATCGTGGAGCAGCATAAGTTTCTTTTTTTTTAGTTTTTAAATAACTAATCACAGCAGGCACACTCTTATTATTATGTAGCATTCCATTTTTTTGAAGCTCAATGACCGCAGCATGAAATGTGTTTCAGCTGTTGCATTTTATTCAGTACTTGACACCTCTCAGAATAAATTATTTATATTAACTTATCATTATATCATCTTTCTAAAAACATTCTTTATACTTTTTCAGTACTTGTGGAAACAATTGAAGATGCAACCAAAAAGGTTCTCAAAGTACCAGCAAGCTTTTTAAATGAGAGATCCATCCACTCATCACTTGTAATCGAATTCACACAACCTTGGACAGGAACAGCAAGATTAGCATTATTTCTTGATTGCTCAGCACTTGGATTGGTCACTTTAAACAACTCTCTAAGGTTTGTGAATAATCTAACAAAAGTATACATATAGTCCATAACTATTCTTTTCTCTCATTTCAGAGACATGATGACCAAAGTGAAGCCACCACTTGTTAGAGCTGTAAGCCAAGTTTTTATTAAGTCTAGTCTTAAGTTTTCTTAGCTTACTGACCATATATAGAAGACGTTGTTGGTTGTAGTTTTATGTCAATGTATAATAAAATCAAATGTGTGTATAATTTATTTTTTTACAATAGAGTCGAGATCGTCGGGTCAAAGTGTCTGTAAAGCCTTCATTAGATGCAAGAGAAGCATTAGATGACCTGCAGTGTCCTTCACGAGCTGAACAAGCTATACAACCGGCCACAAATGAGGTCATCACATATCGAAGAGGTGCATTTTCTTCTTCTTCATTATTATTATTATTATGAAGCTTTTTTATGCTTTTGAGGAAAAACAAAATTATGAGACCGCTTAGATAGAAATTTCTCGCCCACAATATTTAGCACATAATTTATTTCTCTCTCTCTTCAATAGTGACTTTCTGATTAGTTTAAACATATATAATACCAATTACATATGCTATTATATTGTGTACTTTATAATCAATTGTATTAGAGAAATTGTATGAATAAGGATATATGTAAGTACCTAATATATTTTGTTGTGTGTGTGTGTGGGTGCATATGTAGAAGAGATCATTTCAGTAGATATAAACAATCTGATTCAATTTTTGCAATCTAGATAAATACACGAGTCAGTGACCAAGTAAGGTATCATCGTCTATTGACGCTATTGACTTTCGCCAACGAAATATGTATTCATATCTTTAAGTCGCATCTCAAACTTCAATCTGTCACATGTTAATGTCTATTTTACTATGATGATGATGATGATAATGCATGAAGAAGTTGAAGAACACATATGAAATAATAATAACAAAAATTATTACAAATATTATTACAGTACCAGTAGAGTAGTAGTAGTATGTAGTAGTAACTTTGATCTCTTGTCTTGAGGATGCTCTATCAAATAATACTAATGATTTCTCTTGGTTTTTTAAGCCGGGTGTCCTCCTATTTCTGCTCAAATTGTTCCATGCCCATTAGTTCAACATACTAACAGAGGTGAGTGAGATCACTCAAACTCTCAAACATCATCTCTCTTGTATTTACTGTAATGACTGTAGAACTCATCAAATGCATGTATGCATGAAAAATTATGATTCCTAGTAGCAGTACTCATTTCTTGCCTTCTCCTATCAATTTTTTATATATTGCATGTTAAAAGAGATTTCAATTATTATCCTTCCTTTCCTAAATATATGCTTGTCAATTATCTGAACAAATATTTAATATCTACAGTTTTAAATACAAGTGAGTTTTTTTTGTTGGCCAAACAATTTATAGGACAAGTCAGGTTTTTTAATGAAAATTTGTAATATAATTTTATGACATTTTCTTCTATGCTATTTACGTTATTTTATAGGTGACATACCAATTCTATCACCGGATCTTGATGACAGAGGTAACAAAATTGATAACAATA
This sequence comes from Oncopodura yosiiana, assembly GCA_009869805.1. NCBI lineage: Eukaryota > Metazoa > Arthropoda > Collembola > Entomobryomorpha > Oncopoduridae > Oncopodura > Oncopodura yosiiana. The sequence continues at coordinate 7,811 of VCNE01001373.1, forward strand.
TAACTTTTTTTTGCTGATCTTCTCTTATTATTTTTCTAGAATCTCTCTTAATTAAAACATTACAAGAATTGATACAAGTTATAAAAGCTTTACAAGTGGAAGTTGGAGGTTCGCGTGATGAGACAAGACGAATGAGAGAAGTTTTGGAGAATTGTGAAATGTGCAAATCTCGTATGTCTTGATTTCATGATTGTATAATACTTTTTGAAAACTTTATTTTAACAAACGAAACTACTACTTCTTAGGTCCAGAACCACCACCAACTGGATGTAGAGCTCGTGAGTGCTATATTTTTTAAAGACATTTTTTATCTCAAATTCTAATCTTTAAAATTCTTCTTTTAGACCCACCTCCTTGCTTTACTGGAGTTCAATGCTCTGACACTGCCGAAGGTCCTCAATGTGGTATGTTAGATAGATAATTTTATCAATTTTAGTAAATGGCATTTATTGAAACTGATTTTTAAAAGGACCTTGTCCAAGAGGATATGTTGGTGATGGAAGAACATGTAAACCAGGAATTTCATGTCGTGAACGCCCATGTTTTGCTGGAGTACAATGCTACGATACTCAAGATGGATTTCAATGTGGACCATGTCCTCCAGGTTTGTACTAAAGAAGAGATATTGTAAAGTATCAAATCAACTTCTAAATTTTTAATTATATCATTACAGGATATCATGGAGATGGACAAAGATGCGATAGACGTCGTGAATGTGAAAGAAATCCATGCTATTCAGGTTAGAAACCCAGATCCAACTATTTCACCTCCTGCGCCTCCACCAGCACCAATTGTTGATCAAGTCACATATACAGCTAATTATATAACACGACCTGTAGAACATCATGAGTCTAGTTATACTGCTAGGCAAACGTCTTCTTCTTCTAGCTCTTCAGCTGGAACTAGTAATATTTATTCCCGATTAGGATTGTTTCAATGGAATCCTGCGACTGGAAGACGTAGAGAGCCACAACAATATCAACATCACGATAGGGAAAGAGATAGATATTGATTTTGAATGAATCAGAGAAAGGGAGAGTAGAGTATACAAATTCTTGCCATTATATTACTAATCAAATATGTAGTTGTTTTTTAAAAAATTAGTACCTGTATCAGATGCAGTATACGATAATATATATTATTGGAACATGATATACGATTTTGCTTTCATTAAATTATATATTAATTTTAACCTTGATATGTGTTATCTAATAAATAATTTTAACCAAATTATGATATGCTCTGCTGACATAATGACTAGCGTAAGTTATGACAATTACTTTTTTGGCCTATTGTTTTCATATTCGTTCAGGTGTACAATGTATCGATATGGAAGAACCTCCCTATTATAGATGTGGATCATGCATTGCTGGTCTTACCGGTGAGTTACTTTAGCTCTCTACTTTTTTTGAAAAGAAACTCGATATAATATAAATTTCTAAAAAAAAATCAGGCAACGGCAGTTCGTGCTATGATCTGGATGAATGCGATTTGGCAGAGCCTTGTGATCCAAGAGTGAGATGTATTAATATGGCACCAGGATTTAGATGTGATCCATGCCCTCCGGGATTTACAGGAAGTAGTGGATTACAAGGTGTTGGATTAGAATTTGCAAGAAGAAATCGTCAGCGTTGTTATGATATAGGTACGTACGTTTGTTTTCTTCATGGCCCAATTTATTTACAATTTGATTGTAACGTACGTTTGTTTTCTTCATGGCCCAATTTATTTACAATTTGATTATTATAGATGAATGCAATGATGGTCGAAATGGTGGTTGTGTTGAAAATTCAAGATGTATAAACACAGAAGGATCATACTATTGTGGAGAATGTGTACATGGCTTTGCAGGAAATCAATCTCTAGGATGTCATAATAGACCTGGCTTATGTCCTGATGGCTCATTTTGCGATGACAATTCTGAATGTGTACGACTAACTGGTTTGAATTATTATGTTTGTAAATGTAAAATTGGATGGGCAGGAGATGGAAAGTCATGTGGACCAGATAGAGATTTAGATGGTTGGCCAGATTTTGATTTAGGATGTACTGATCGGAAATGTAGAAGGGTAAGCTAATTACTAGTTGGTGTACATTTTTAGACTTGTATATAATTTTGAAATATATATACACAGGATAATTGTATTGATACACCAAATTCTGGACAAGAAGATGCTGATGGCGATGGTATTGGTGATGCGGTATGTCATTTTACTTATTATATAAAGTGAACGCTTATTAGTAACAGATTAGAATATCTTCTTTATTTTCAAATCTTATAGTGTGACCCTGATGCTGACAATGATGGAATACCAAATACACCAGATAATTGTCCACTGGTAGCTAACCCAGGGCAAGAAGGTAAATAATATGCTTATATTTATGACTGTAACTTGATAATTTCTCTTAATTTTCTTTTATTCATCGGTAATTCATGGGCATATGTATAAATATCATGTAATCATATAGTTTGTTGTAGATGTTTTCGTCATAAACAAAAATCTTATAAATACTAGTTGATTCTCTTAATTACAATAATACTAACAAGCGTAAAGTAATGCATTTAGATATATAATAATAGAAAGTATTAATAGTAGTAAAACATAAAAATTAAAAGTTTTCAATAATTAATGGTCTTCCAAACAAATGCGAAAAAGCATTTTGAATTCTTTGTTGTGGCACATTGATAATGACTCTATTGTCAATTTTTTTGTTGAGCAAATGATAATTATTTCCTGGAGAGAATGGGTTGTTTAATCCAAAAACATACCACTATGTAGGCACACAATATATAGATAGCTTCAATTTCATCAAGCTCTTCATCTGTTGTATAACGAAAGTTTTCAATTGTTATAAGTTGTTGAGTATTTGGATTAGCTCGTCTGTATATGTTGGGCAAGTATCCATCAATTGTTCTAGAAGAAGATCCATGTTGTTTTCCCACATATAGTATTTGATTGTTGTATGTCATGTAGATTCTTCTTTCGTGATTTCTATCTCTATGTACTTGTCCAACATTTTCAGCATCAATTTGATTGACTGGTTCTCCAATAGTAATTCTTACCCTGTAAAATTCTTCCAAATCTTGAATTACACGATGCTCTTCTCCATAGTTGAGATTAGTTTGATTTTGCATGAATCTAACTCTAAGATTTTGTCCATTTACACCACCAAATAAAGTAGCTAGAAGGCCAATAGTCTACAAATAAAGAAAATATACAGGGAATTAGCATAACTACATAGTATTTAGAATATTATATAAACATAATATATTTAATTTACCACTATTGCGAGACTCAATGATGTCTCTTTGTTGTGATGTGTTGCATTGCTCCCTGTTGACAATTCTATATCCTTCAGCATAAGTTACTGGATGACGACTTTGTCTGTTTCTTCTATTATTCCAAGCTAAAGTAAATAATTCTCTTTGAGCTTCAGCATTTCCTACTTGATTATTTTTGTAGCTAAATTTGAAGCTTGCACATCCAAGTCTGTATTCATTTTCTTCTCTTTTGGCTAAAACAACACACCCAAATGCTACAATTCCAAGATGAATGAAACATTTTCCATTCCAGTCGACTTTTGTTCCAAGAGTACTACCACAAACTGTAATGCTTATTAGTAAATAAATATTTAATACAAAATTATTTTATTAGTTACTTGAATTGTTGTCCATGATATGGTTGCAATGCATCCTAGTTTGACCCACATTTCTATTTCTACGAATTGCAACGTTGCGACTCTTAATTATGTTAATTTGTCTCCCATCAACATCACGAGTTCTTTCTCTCCATACTCTTCTCCCATCAATTAAGAATTGTCTAGTTTCATAAAGTGGCATCTGATTTATTTCATTGTTTCTCAACCACAATCGAAGAGCAGTTAACAATGTTGAGCGTTCTATAAACAAAATAAAAGAATTGTACTTTTAGTACAAAAGTGTTCTGTTTCTTTTTAATAATTTTAAATCTAATTTACCTGTTGTAAGAGATTCATTAGAATTCAGTGGATGTTGCCAGTCTGCTTCAAGTTCACGATTGATCACATTATTGACTGTTAAAGCCATTTTATTATTTTAGTTGTAGCACTCAATTAAACTTTTATAATTTGGACGTGTGTCTACTTGTACAACTAAAACTCAACTAAAGAGAAAAAAGAATTTTTCCCTCTAAATCGGTGGCGTCTTTATTCAAATGCATGATAAGAAAGTAATTATATAAGATAATATATGCAAGATTATTAGTTATGAGGGTGAAATGAAACACTATCCTTTTTTACATATACGAGTACACTTTGAATGCATTCAATTATGACATATTATGAATTGCCAATGAATAAACTACAAGGGAAACTACTCGGATTTACATTAATATGTTATTTTCATGTCTGAAATCTTTGTCCGAGAAGATACAGATCCAGATGGTGGAGACAAACAAGGAGACGCTTGCGATAATTGTCCAACAGTGCCAAATTTAGATCAAGAAGATACTGACAGAGATGGTTTAGGAGATGAATGTGATCCTGATATTGATGATGATGGTATAATTAATGAACGAGATAACTGTCCCAAGACACCAAATACTAATCAAAGAGATCAAGACAGAGATGGATTGGGAGATGAATGTAAGGAAGCTAACTATTATAGATTTAGATTTGTAGAAACTTCACAACAATTCTTCTAATAGGTGACAACTGTCCAAGAGTTGCAAATCCTAATCAAATAGATTCAGACAGAGATTTAGTTGGTGATGCTTGTGACAGCAATATAGATCGAGATAGAGATGGTATACAAGATAATGTGGATAATTGTCCTAATATACCAAACAGTGACCAAAAAGATGCTGACAATGATGGAATTGGAGATGAATGTGATCCTGATGCTGATAATGATGGTATTCCTAATGAGAGAGATAATTGTTTCATTGTTTATAATCCTGATCAAACTGATACAAATCGTGATGGTCGTGGAGATGCTTGTGAAGATGATTTTGATGATGATAAAGTCCCTGACTTTTTGGATAATTGTCCAAATAATTCTAAAATTTATACTACTGATTTTAGAACTTATCAAACTGTTGTTTTGGATCCTGAAGGAGAATCGCAAATTGATCCAAATTGGTAAGTTTCCTACGTTTATTTTAGATCAGCATTATCAATAATTTTTTTGGTGATTTTTTATATTAAGGGTTATTTACAATAAGGGAGCAGAAATTGTACAAACAATGAATAGTGATCCTGGTTAGTTAACGATAAATAAAATACAGATATATGAATTAGTTAAAATAATGATTTAATTATTTTCAAGGACTTGCTGTTGGTTTTCATAGATTTGGTGGAGTTGATTTCGAAGGAACAGTAAGTTTTGGTACTTAGATTATGCACATAAGTATAATTCTATATTATTATTTTTTCTCTTTATATAGTTCTTTGTGGACACTGAACTTGATGATGATTATGTTGGCTTTATCTTCAGCTACCAAGATAATTCTCATTTTTATACTGTAATGTGGAAGAAAAATACTCAAACGTATTGGCAAGCTACTCCATTTAGGTAAAAATTTATTTCGATATATAGTAAACTCTTTCAGTAGGCCTGAAATGAGCTACTTCCTGATTATAAATACTAAAATGTTTTTTTAACGCTTCAGAGCTGTAGCTGAACCTGGCATTCAACTTAAATTGGTTCAATCAAGCACAGGCCCTGGAGAAATGTTGCGTAATTCATTGTGGCATACAGGTGACACAGAAAGTCAGGTTAAACTCTTATGGAAAGATCCAAGAAATGTTGGTTGGAGAGAAAAAGTTGCATATCGTTGGTTGCTATTACATAGACCAAAAATTGGTTTAATTCGTTTAAGAATTTTTGAGGGTGAGAGTATGGTTGCTGATTCTGGAAACTTATTTGATACAGTACTTAAAGGTGGAAGATTAGGTGTGTTCTGCTTTTCTCAAGAAATGATTATTTGGTCTGACTTGGTATATAGATGTAACGGTAAGAAGAAGAGAGAATATGTCATTACAACATAATTAATATCTTAAAATCTCAATATTGTACTTTTTTTAAAATATTAATTATAGATGAAGTCCCTGAAGCAATTTATCGTGAGCTACCACATAGATTACAGTCAGAAGTTGAAATTGATAGAACTAAACCACCTCCACCAACATAATATAACAAAAGAAGAAAAACAAAACTCTCTCCTTCTCCTAGTACTACAACAACTCAATAATTATTGTGTGTAAACTAATAATAATACAACTGTTTTTTTTACAATGTTCTACTATCGTTCATTTATTCCACTGCCAAAATAACACATTTTTTGTTACTACTCTCAGGACTTGGTTGTGTCAAAAAAAATCTATATATTATTTTACATAATTATATATTATTATTATTATTATTATATTTATATAATAAGAATGTATCATGTAATAATGAATTTAATTAACATTATTATCATTAGTAGTAGTAGTATTGATATGATTATATATATATATATTATAATTATTACGAAACGTGTCTGTAAAAAGCACTGATTAACCTTGTTTATGTAATAGTATAGTAATATAAGGAAGTAATAAGAGACAAATTAATAATATCTAGTATCTAATTGTATAATAATAATAATACAAATACACATAAGATTTACATCACAACAAAAACATACACACACACGCACGCTTCTATAACTTCTATTATTCACATAAAGCTGCAAAAAAAAATACGATATAAGGTTCTCTCAAGGAAGTTCTTAGGAATTACTTGCAATTGGCATTTTCATCATCTTGTAGGGGACGGCGAAATAGCAAAATGTGAGGTTCTAAAACAACAGGTCAACAAAAAGAAATATATGAATGATTCACACTTCATTGACACTTTATTTAATAAAATATTAACTATTAATACCTGGTTCGTGGATCATATAATGAACCCAGCCTTGACTTTGTTGGACTCCAATTTTTCGCCATTCATCTTCACTCATTAGCTGTTTCCGAGGAACAGATTTGACCATTTCTTTGGGCAGCACTACATGTCTAGATATTAAAAAATATATAAAATATACAATAAACAGTTTTTGATTTTGACATTTCAAAATTTTATACAATATGCAATACTTACCTATACTCATATTTTCCGTCACTATATTTATTCGAATAGTAAATATCCTTGGCTGACATTGTTTTGTGTGAATGAAAGACGACGACAAGACTTTTTTTTTAATTACGCAGAGGACAGCAACTTCAACAACACCAAAAAAAATATGACAATGTCAGTTCTTGAAGAATCTAGATTCAACAAGACTCTCAACTTACAACTGAACTTTATTATTGACCTTTTGAATTTAGAATATTTACTTTATAATGTATAAACTACTGATAACGATGACACAGTAAATGAAATCAAACAAAAATGAAAGTGAAATAAAAAATAAGCCGATAATAAAAACGCAATGTGTTTTTCAAACTTGCCAATACAACAACAACTTCAGAGCGCCTTTTATCACTATTGGCCGTTGACTCTGTAAGAAGGTGGAATAAACACAATGGCACTATTTACAAACACAGGACGTGTTATTTGTTATTGTAACGAGTCAAGTTTTGTTTTGTTTTTGTAAAGCTGTCAACAATAACAAATAATATTGATTGTAAACAATAAACGGAATTAATAATATCAAAAGTTGTCTCTTATTATGGACTACAGAAGAGAAAATAGAAGAAATCGTTCACGATCGAGGTCGAGAGAGAGATCTAGTGTTGTGAAAAAACGTGATAATAATTATAACAGAAGGAGTAGAAGTCGATCAATTGAATACAACAAAAGAAAAAGAAATGTATCATCAAGAAGTCCAAGTCCTTCNCAAGAAGTCCAAGTCCTTCTATAAAATACAAATCAATTAATAAAAGAAGAAGTCCTAGTCCTGTTGAACGTCGTCGTAAAAGCTCATCATCATCTTCTTCAGACAATGACCATCGTCAACGTAAACGGAGTACAAGTAGTAAGAAAAAGTCATCATCATCAACAAAGGATAAGAAAAGTAAAAAGAAGAAAAAGAAAAGATCACGATCATCTTCATCATCTTCAGTTTCATCAAATGATTCAGCAAATTCATTAGAATTACTACTAAAATTGGAAGAAGAGAGAAAGTTGAGTGCATTGGAAATGAAAAAGAGAAAAGAGGCAGAAAAAGCTAAAGAAACACCTGAACAAAAAAGATTAAGAAGACTTGCAAAGAAAGAAGCTAAAGAAATTAAAAGAAAAGAGCGTATGGGATGGGACACTGAATATATGCATTATACAAATACTGATAATCCATTTGGTGATAGTAATTTGTTGGGAACATTTGTTTGGAAAAAGAAATTGGAAAAGGAAGGAATTACTAATATTACTAAGAGAAGAAGTTGAGAGGATTAATAGATTAAAACAAGAACAAAATAAGCAAGAGCTAGAGAAGGTATGTAAATGAACTTTAATTAATTATTATTTTATTTTGTAAATGAATTATTTAACTATTTCTCTCTCAAATAGGTCAAAAAGAGAAGAATGGAACGTGAATTAGAACGACAGGCTAGAGAAGAAGAAGAACAATTAATACAAAGACAAAAGGAAGCTGCTCAATTCAAAGAATGGGGAAAACAAGAAGATGCATTTCATCTCCAACAAGCAAGACTTCGATCAGATATTAGGATTAAAGACGGAAGAGCAAAACCAATTGATTTATTAGCTAAATATATTACTTCAGAAGAAGATGTTGATGCTGTTGAAATGCATGAGCCTTATACATATTTAAATGGATTAACAATTTCTGATTTAGAAGATTTAATTGAAGATATTAAAGTATATAAAGGAGATATTGAACATGGAAAGAATTTAGGTTATTGGAATGATATCACAGTTATTGTTGAAGATGAATTAAGAAAATTACGTAAATTAGAACAAGATGATGATTATAGAGTAGCATTAGAAAGAAGAGAAGGAATTAACCCAGCTGTGGCTCAAGATGTTGCATCAATATTTAAAGGAAAAACTGCTGAACAGCTACAAACACTTAAATTACAAATTCAATCAAAATTAGATGGTTCATCATCTGGTGTGGACATAAGTTATTGGGAATCTTTACTATCTCAATTAAAAGCACATATTGCTCGTGCTCAATTAAGAGATCGTCATCAAGATAATTTAAAGAAGAAATTATTATTATTAAAACAACAACAAGGTGTTGAAGCAGAAGAAGCTGCAGCTGCGCTTGAAATTCAAAGAACAAATCAAGCTTTATTTCCATCAGCATCTGTTACAAATGAAGCATCATCATCATCAGCAATGGAAATTGGTGACAAAGAAGAACAACCTTCAACTAGTAAACAACAAGACCAAGAAGGTGAAATTCAATTAGATGATGAAGAGAATGAAGAAGTAGAAGAATTTGATGAAGAAGAAATGATTCTTAATGAATGTATTAAAAGATATGAAGTTGGTAGTTATAGTCCAAAACTAATTGGTCAAGATGAGATTGAACCTGGAATATTTGTAATTGGTGAAGAAGAAGATAATGCTCGTTTGGGTAAGAAATTATTTCAAATAATTTAATAACCTATAAGTTAATAATGTATAATTTACTAACCTTATAATTTCATTATTTAGAAATGGCCAGAGCTCAAGCACTTAATTTATTACGTGTTGGTAAAAAAGTGGAAAATGTTTCATCTGCAGAAGAAAAAGCTTTAGAACATGAAGCAAAGAAAGGAATGACTGATGATGAAGCAGTTTTCTCTGTTGAATCACCTTTAGATCAAGTATACTTGTGGTCAGATAAATATAGACCAAGAAAACCACGTTATTTCAATAGAGTACATACTGGTTTCGAGTGGAACAAATATAAGTAAGTAATAATTAATTTGAATATTTAATAGTTGTTTTTTCAATTTTACTAATTGTGTCATTTGTTTTTATTAGTCAAACTCATTATGACATGGATAATCCACCTCCAAAAATTGTTCAAGGCTATAAATTCAATCTTTTCTTTCCTGATTTAATTGATAAAAATACAACACCTCAGTACTTTGTGGTAAGTTGATATTTTCTTTTTTGAAAGTTTTTCTTGATGTTAAATGATTTGAAGTGAATTGAAATTAATATACATTTATTCTTACAGAAAGCATGTGCGGATAATACAGACTTTGCAATTTTGAGATTTCAAAGTGGACCACCATATGAAGATATTGCTTTTAAAATTGTTAATCGTGAATGGGAATATTCATACAAAAGAGGATTTAGGTGTCAGTTTCATAATAATATTTTTCAACTATGGTTTCATTTCAAACGATATAGATATAGAAGATAGACAATATTATTATTATTATTAAGAATACTTTATAAAATAAACTTATTTTATTATTATTATAAATAAATGAAACAACAACTATATTGACTATATTGATGATTTAGTAGTGGAATGACGTCGTGATTTATTTTTGCAAAAGAGTCAAAGACAAAAATTATTAATACATTACAAATTACAATTTAATTTAAGGGAATATTTCTGCATACTTGTATTCTTCAGATATATAAATCACCAACCGGTATGATTTATATACCTTTATTTACATAATTATGTGCATTATAAATCAAAATAACTGCAAGTGATAAATGTTAGAATTAAAACTCCAACTACAAGCATTACTGCCAACCACATGGATATTGCACCTATGAAAAATAAAATAATCATTGTTTGGAGTCACAATACAAAAAGATACTACTTCAAATGTAACTTACGCCTTTTTTCTATGTAATGTACATGTATTTGATTGTCGACAGATATGCTCACAACAGCAGCATCACATTCTGCAAGCACTGACTCAACATTTTGATCAACTGGAGGTAAAAATGTAAGACCCGTAACAAATGTTTTGTGAGCCCTTTCTATATGCTTAAGCCTCTGTAATAAAAAGAAGAAAGCGTTTATTTTAGTTGTTGATCCTTTAAAATAATCTACAAACTTACTTGAAGGCTAAAGCTGATGTAAATATCTACATCTCCAGTAGACATGGAACCAATTGCCAGATAACGACCACATTGACTAACTGCTAAAGCCTATGCAACATAATAACAATGATTATATAAAAAATACTTTGATACTAGTGCATTATAGGTGTAGAGTAAATGAAATAAATAAAATGACTCACTGATAACGGTTCACCAACAGTCGCTACTTTTGATAAAGTAAATGATGGACCACTCCACTGTTGAATGTATGACTTATTCTTTTTGTAATCTTTGGAATTAGAAAAGTTGTAACAAATTAATAATCTCAAAATACTGCAAAATTCAAAAGTCATTAATCTTCAATCTAACTAAGATGTTATAAATTATATAACTAAACTAATGATTGTATATATTTCAGTAGAATAAATAGACAAAGCTTACCTTTGGGATTAAGTATCACATATAAACGATCCGTATTTTGTGAATCTTCATGAGGACCAAATTTACTACGTTTATAGAAAAATTTTCCTTCATCTTCAGGTGGCAAATCTAATGTACATTTCAATTTACAGTCAGTTAATGACCAGATTTTACATTGACCATCTTTAGTCACACAGGATACCTATAAAGTCAGAAAAATCATGAAACAAATGCCTCATTTATAAGTAATCATAAATATTGTATTAACTCTTACATATTTTCTATTTGGATTGATATCTAGGTCCGAAATTTCACTTTTTGAAACATTTATACTGGATCTTATTTTCATTTCAGGAAAATTCCATACTCGTATTATTCCATCAGTACCTCCAGTAACAACAATTTGGGCATTTCGACTAAATTGTACAACATTTTGACAAGGATCGTTGGGGCTATAATAAATAGAGAGAAGAGATTATAGAAATGAAATACAAGTTCTCATTTAAATCATTACCCAAAATCAGTTTGGACACTTTGCATTGGTTGTATATCAAAAACAAAGTTATTTCCTAAAGGTTCTTGTTGACCATCGTTGTTGATATGTTCATCACCACCACCTCGAGCAGCTTGATTAGGAATTTGACCATTAGCATTACTTCTGTGTCTTATACCTTCATTGGCGACTTCTGGTTCATTATTACGTCTTGGTGGTTTTAACATGACTCTATAAGCATGACATTCATCATCTTTTCCTGCTGCCAAATAAATCTTTTTACCACCTACAGGAGTTCCTACAGAGCAATTCATAA
>VCNE01001374.1:0-20051 GCA_009869805.1 Oncopodura yosiiana
GACTCGTTCAATTTTGTTCGATTATCGAGTTTGTGGTTTCTTACATATATGAAAATGTCGTAAGCCTCAAAAGAATTTGTCACAAGACGTTACAATTTTAGGTATTAAATTTTTCTTAAAAATGGAAAATTTGTGTCAATTTATTTTTTATTTGTATCAAGTGGCAAACTTGAGGTTTTCAGTTGAGTTATTTTAAGATAAGAGCATAGGAATAAAATGCTAGGATACTTCTACATATATGAGTTTGAAAGTTGGCTTTAGGTATTTATTGGTAAGACTCCTCACAAGTGGTCTGATTGTGACTTGAAAGCGGAAAGAGAGTAGAACAGAAGAAGAAAAGAGTTGCATAATAGCTCCAAGAAATTTTCGACTATTGGCATTGCTATTTGGTTAGTTTTGGCCATCTTATAAGCTTTGGTCTATAATAGAAGTGAAAGGGCATAGAGAAAGAGGAAGAAAGAGACTAGACTAAAATTAAATGAGGTGAACATAAGTAAAAGTAGTCAGTGGTAATAATCTAAGCCATTTAGTTACAATGAGTCTACTATGACTACATATAGCCTTAGCCTTCACATTAAACCTACTGACACTACTACTCTACACTAGTACACGCCCATTGTCAGTAGTAATGGTATTATAAGACATGTAAGGAACAGTCTTTGTTATTTTCTTTAAGAGTTTGTTTTATACTCGAGGCTTTTGACCGCATAACTTTAGTTATCAGTTGTTACACATGTGCTATGTTTTTGTGTTTGCTTCTTAAATTTTTAAATGAGTTTTGTATTAAAATTAAATGTCAAATATAATAGTATTGTTGGTAGCATGTTTTGTTTTCTATTGACAGTTTTTCATAAATATGTATATTTTCTGGTTAAGTTCAGGTTTACTAGACAGTACTTCTTAATATGTTTCATGATGACAAAAGAGATATACTAGCAAGCATTTTGAATTGTATAAGAATTTACTAAGTGAATACCATTTATTTATTTGCTTTACTTTTTTATATGCAAGATTTAGAATAAGTCACAAAGATTTAATTTACTTGTGTAATCCTATGCTGAGTCTATATATATAATTAAAAATTCCAATTTTTGACGATGTAAATAAGTTTGTAAACTTCTAAATTTGATACACTGAACCATATTTCTGATTTTATACAACATATAAAAACCACTTGAAAAATACTACACTAGCTTTATAGCCGCTCCTTCAAGATCTATTTTTCATTTGTCCATAATTCATTTTTTTCTTTTTTCTAAATTCTAGGTAAAACCTTTGACTTCTCTTGAGAAATAAAACTACATTACACCCACTGGATTTGATACTATCATAAATAAATACTGGAGCTCTGTATACTTACATACTACAAGTAGAAAGTCAAGTTCGTCTAAAATAAATCGAAACGATGCTAAGTCTCTTGTGAATTTTGCTTAGTCCAGCAAAAAAGAAAAAGAATTCTTACAAGAAAAAAAATCAGGTATGTCATTCTCTAGTGATTGTTATTATCATATACATGAAAATAAAACAAGGCGTAATCAAGGAAAAGTCATGTAGCAAAAAAAATCATGTTATGAAAACTAGTATCAAGATATCACAACATGACGACTATTTTTTTCTCTCCAAAGAATATCATAGAAATTTTCCTTGCGTGATAGTATTCTTGAGGCTATATTGCACAATAAAAGTACAATACGTACCGGTCTCTAGAAAAAAAATATATCCACTTCACTATTTTCTTCTTTCTACTCACACAGAAAGAAAACAGTCAGAGGTAAACCTCAATTTTTTTCAAGTCGTACGCACTTTTTGACGAATGTCGTTTGAAGGATCAATATAGTTACTTTAATACTGTATACATGACTCTCAATCTTTTCTAGCTCTCTCTAGTTTATATAAACGGAGACGACTTTGTACAATTTCCTTTTCTCCCTCACTCGTTTCTTTTTTCATCTTCGATTTTTTCATCTGTACTTATAGCAAAGAAAATCCGGTGATCAACCCAAGCAGAAAACAAGCTCTGTGTTCTTGTTCTTCTATACTTTCTCTTATGTTATGTACGTGAGGAAAAAAATTATTTTCTAGAAGAGAGCAACTCTTGTCTAAAGCTTCATTTTCCTCAAAGACTATGTGTTACATGTACAGCAAGAGTGTAAAGTAAAAAAAAAGAGTAAAGAGAAATGGAAGCCGGATTAGAGAAAATTGTTGGAAGGATTTGGAGTTGTAGAGATGTGAAAGTGAAAAATAATTACAGTAAAGCATTTATCCCTCAATGTGTTAGACTCATCCTTTGGACTTGTGTAAAGAAAACTTGGTTCATTTTGAGCTTCTTCCAAGACATTCTCTCTCCATTTCCTAAAGTTTTTCTTTTAGAAATACGTAACATATAAGTACGATGTGCGTAGAGTAGAAAGTAGAATCATCATTCTCTGTAGAGCATTTTCTCTCTAAAGGAGAAAGTAATATTTACGCACTATACTATATATATATATAGTGTCAGATCTGAGGACACCTTTAGTTCTATTACTTTTTTTTCTATATTGTATTGCCAATGGACATGTAGAAAGTAGAAACCTTTCGCAATACAGCATAGAATGTACATCTAAGCTTCGACTTTTTTCATCCATCTTGCAAAAGGAAACAGAAAATCTCACTTTCACACCTTCCTTGGAAGAGTGGAGTGAATGCCGCAATAGAGTGAAAAAGTGCCGACGAGTTCGTGCCAACAAGTTACAGACTTTTGCTTTCATCTCCATCTTCTTCTCTTATACAAAAAACAAAGTACACCAAATTCACCACTACAACCTTTAGTTTTTTTATATTGCTTATTTTTGCTAGGTGATGTTGATCTAGTAGATACTATTTTTCTATTCATGTGCGTATATGCCAAAGATAAATTGGATTTTTCGTCTCTTTCTTTCCAACAAAACATTGAGAGCAGAGCTCTGTCTCGTTATCAATTCATCACCCACCTCTCTATCTAACTTGAGCTGCACTTTAGCTCAACTTGTTTTCTCTCTTTTTTTACTATATACATTTTTGTCTACAGCTAAACTAAACCTAATCTCGAAAATTGGAATAGGTGAAAGAAATCGAAAAGTGGCAAATGCTTTCAGGAGATCAACATTAGAAAAGAAAAGGATTGAGAGATGTGGAAAAGTTGGTTGCTCTCTCTCAAGTGCTAAATATAGATTGGAGAAGAGCGACGTTGAGATAACAAAGTTTTTCTTCTTCTCTCTCTCTCTATGTAATCTGAATGTGAATCAAAAGAGTTGAATGCACAAGCCACTTTTTCTTTTCCATTAGTAGAACTATTAAGACGAAGCTATAATATTTTTGGCATAAATGTATTAAAGTTTCTGTTTCTCAAAATCCAACTCTCATCTTTTCGTCCAATTACAACTTTTTGGCACTATGACCCGGAAAGGAGACAAACAAAAGACGGAGCTTCTTGACTTTTAATTGGATCAAGCTACATTATGCATTTAGCCATTTATATTTTGCAAGTTAAATGTCACGTTCTCAAAAGTTGTACTGTTCATAAAATATTATTTGAATGTGTCACACACACGTTGTTGGCATATGTGGGTTGAGAGTTTGAAGAAGATAGGTATTGTACTGACAGGTTGACGCTATAATCTGAACAATCGCAGTAACAGCAGTAAAGGAAAGCCGCTAATGATTCTCAGAGTCATGATCTAAAAAAAATAGTGTAACAGTGTAGTTTTAAAGTTGCGTACGCTTTTATTTACAAATAAGAGTGAATGAAAGAATCCTTCTGTTTCCAATTTCCTTTATACAACTGAAGTGTATGTCAACTCTTGTGTATCTCTCGAGAGTTTTCGAAAGTAAAAAGTTGAACAAAATCACCAAAGTTAATTCTCAATGGACTGAATTCAAATCCCATTGCTTATTTAGAGTTGAACCTAAAAAATAGATGTTTCAGAAAATGTAAATCTCTCGAGAGTTTTCAAAAGTAAAAAGTTGAACAAAATCACCAAAGTTAATTCTCAATGGACTGAATTCAAATCCCATTGCTTATTTAGAGTTGAACCTAAAAAATAGATGTTTCAGAAAATGTAAAACTTTGAATCGTATGCAATGTCACGTATACGTAATATAAAAGCCGACTTTAATTTAATTGATATTTATTCTGTTTTTTTTCTATGTATGTATTCACAGAAGAAGAAGAAGCAGACTCTAAATATTCCTTTTAGAAGTCTCGCTTCTCTCAGCATTATTCATCTTTAAAGTTCCAGACTAAATGCATCGGATTATTAGCACAAGTAAAAGTGCGAATAACGGAATAAATCTTTTGAAACAATCACCCAGTTCTTCATCTACAGAATCATCTAATAACTTTGTTCAGCTTTGTCTTTGCTGGAGTTTCAATTTCATTTCAACGCCCTTGTCATTGCTACATTGCCTATTATCAAAAACTAGTTGCCCAGTTGGATTTCCTTTGATACGACGAAGAGTTTGGAACATTATTAATTGCAACGATTCATTGTGTACTAGAAACTTTCATCTTCCAAGTTTCATTCTATGTTGCTTGTGTACTAAACGTAGCAACTCAACTACAACTGTCTCTTCTTCTTCTAATAATTGTAATACAACAACAGCTTCAGTAGAAACGGGAAGAAGAAACAGATTTCGGAAAATGGCACAAATACTCTCAAAGACAATGTCTCTACTGGGACTTGTATTTGTCATCCATTTTATCATCATGTCGACTTTTGCAGAGCAAGAAGGTAAGCTCTCTCTCTCAGTTCTTTTTACCATTATAACATCATGGTTTAGTTACATATAATATAATAATATCACTTACACGCCCACTAGCTATATTCTCGCATGCACTCTTCTTTTTCTTTCTCGTCCATGTGTTTCATTCCACATTACAACTAAAATGTTTTCTTCCTGGAAGCTAAAAAGAAGAACTTTGGGAAAGTTATGTAACAACTGCGTATATATACTTCTTACTATGGCAAGAGACAAAAACACACACGCGTCTCTTCTTGTTTCCTATGTACATAAAGTTTCGCGTCTCAAGATGACTTTAAGTTTCCGCTTCCTTTTCCATTTACTGACTGCATTTCACATGCTACACATTTCTGTTGCAAAAGCTAAGGAAGCAATAATATAATAAAAGAGAGAGAAAAGGGTTCTTGAGACTGCAATTAATTAGGCATAGGAATTGTTGACAAAAAAGAGTCGTTGACATAAGTTGACTTCCTGGAAAAGTATTATATTATGATTTCTTGAGTGCTTAAGTGTGTAGTTCTGTGTAGAAAATGACAACTCATAAATATTGTATATCAAGTTATCACAACTAAAATATTTTTTTCTGCTAGTAAGTGAATTGCATTTAAGCCATTATTTTAATCTATGGTCGGAGAGTTGAAATATATGCGTGAGTAGAGTTGAGTTTTGGCTTAGAGAGTTTTGTCACCAGAGGAAAATGTGGGATTTATATATAGAATTGCAGTAGAAAAAGAGCGATATGTTGTATAGTAACTTACTATTAGTAAGTGCTGTTGAGCAGTGATTTATTGTCTCACTCTCAGATATGACTGTTAGTTTTCTCCTCATGTTGTTCATTTTATAGATGGAAGAGAAAATAGAGCTATATGTATTAATTACATTCAACATGTCAAAATAGAGCTTTGGGTTATAGTCATTAATCGTGCATTTGTCTCATCTCTGAAAATGGAAGATGCACGATAATGGAAAGTTGCACTGTTCCAAATGACATTTCATCCAAATGTTAGAGTCTCTGTGGCTGGAAGTACACAACTGTAAAGCCGAGAACTCAAAACATGTTGGAAAACAAAACTTTTATTTGGTTACAACACACACACTTCCATTTGTAAAACAGACTTGACAATTTAGCTCGTGTAACATTAATAGTGTTTTTATTTTTTTAACATAACTTTGACATTTAGAAAATTTTAAAAACATAATTGACAGTAGTACAAAAATAAAACCAACCTTGAAGATTTTAGGGAGAAAAGAAAGTGCTGTCTTGTAATTTAGTATAATTGCTTTACACGCTTACTGCTTGTTATTTATGCTTTCCATTTTGCTCTGAGTTCTAAAAAATGACTTTGGCTAATGAAAACTTTTACCTTTTACTACCATCTACGCACGTTTAGCAAGTAAACTTTAGGTAACTAAAAACTTTTTTCCACTGCAATTATTTCGGTTGCTTTAAGGAAATTAGCAGACCGAAAAAAAAACTTTTTCAGAGTCAATGCAATTCAACTAAAGTATAGAAACCAAGAAAACATTTTAATAATGCAGCTCTTTCTGAATTATATACACGCATGTTTCTGTACTATGTAGTATGTGCGTTAGTCAATGCGTAAAAACTTTTGTAGTACATTTCTTGCTTGGAGCAATGCAATTAAACAAGTTGTAATAAATTCCATTTGAAAGAAGAGAAAGCTTCTGTTGGTAGAAATAAATGATGCTAGAGTGAATAAATGTTTGGGTGAAAGTAAATGTCCGGAGCTAAATCAAACTCTCTCTTCTCTTCTCTCTTCATAGTAGTATTAGATATTGTGTGAAGGAATCTGAAAATAGAATAAACTTGGTAATTCATAGGATGTGGCATGTTGAGCATAGCATTAACACTTTGGGCCAGTCTAATTGAAATTTATTCTCACACTCAGGGGTCTCTAAAGAAAATCTTGTGTAATATTGTGTGTGCCATTGCCACTGCACTTTTGCAGCTACTCACTTTTAATATGGTCTGATAAAAGTCCAAGCTAAAAAACTTCCTTTTCTCCCCCTAAAATGCTTTCACAAAATCGTTAGTTGTTAGAGACACGTATATTTGCTTTCACCTTTTCTTCTTTCATGTGTAATGACTCCGTTTTTTTTTCTTCTAACGACTAAACACATACAGAAAAAAAACCGCAATACACACGCCATTACATTATGTGTTTATGTTCCTATTATTTCACTCGTCAGTCACTTGCAGAGTGCATTCAACCACAATAAATGCAGTAAACATAATACTCTTGCGTAATAGTAGCTAAAGGTATTTCCGCTGTATGTATTCGTTTCCTCTACTTTTTTCTCTAAATGTACAAAACAAACATAAAATAGAATATTACATGAAAATGTACACCAATTCTGTTGCAAGACTATTATTGTAGCTATTTCATTCAATTTACAAATTATAGTTGAGACTATAAGCCCGATAATACAATATTCCTTTCCTATTAACTGTGTTGTTGCTGAGCTGCTTTCATGTGTCAAATGGATGGACTATGATAGCCTATCGTACATAGACATTTTCAAGCTAAGCTCATTGTCGTTTGAAAGATTCATGCTGGCAGAACATGCAAACATGCATAGCAGAGAAAAGGTACATCATTGGTGAAAGTTTGTTGGATTGCTGATATAGAGTAGAGCATCATCAATTCAATTCAATGCAGCAATGGAAATCTATTTTAATTATAGTTCATTTGCATTGATATAAAAGAAAGTAGACTAGATACCCATGGTTTTTTGTGTGAACACATATAAGTATATATTCATATGATATTAGCTTTGAACTCTGCGTGTGTGTCTTATATTCCCATAAAAAATCAATACGATGGCACACACACATATATATCAAGAACCTTTATAAAAAATGAGTGATGTGAAGTTCTCAACTAGTTTAATTATGAGCTTCGCTTTTTCTTAATTGTGAGTGAGTGTGTGTGTATCAAATTGAATGAGAAATGAGTTTCTCTCCAGTGGAGCTTCGTAGAAAGTCAAGTATTGTAGGTTATTATTAAAATTAAGACAGTTCAAGAGTCTACTTTGGCTGACAATACAATAATTTCAGTAGTAGGGTAGCTGTCACTTTGACTTTTGTGATCTATCTATATTATAAATTATTATTAGTTTTCATCATAGGAATGATGAATAGAAATAGGAAATTTGAATCAACTTTGAGACTTTCAAGTGACAGCTTAACTCATCGATGATGACGGCTAGACAATTGGTCTAAAACTTCAATTTGTGCTCAAAATGCCATAAGAAATCAAATATATGTATGCAACGCAGAGAGAGAGACCAGTGGTCTTATTAATATACTCTTAGAATTTACATTAGGCAAGGTTCACATTTATCATGAAGAGATTTAGAGCTTTACATTATGTTCAAAATATTACATAACATTGAGCTACATGCTATATATGTACTGGTTGTAGAAGTTTTGTTATTATTACTTCATGACGCTGACGTGTTACAGTAAGACATCTTGTCATGGCATGACACTCATGATTTTCATTTGCTCCAACATCCGGCTCTAATACTCTTCTACTACATGCAAACTCAATTTGACTTTTGACATTGTCGTTTATTATTTCGCAGCTTATTTTCACTCTTTTCAAAATATTCACTCACTCCTACACATATACATATGTGCTTTGCATTACAATTGCAATATATGAAAGTAATAGTGAACATGTCAAAATAGTCTGTAGCTCTTTTTAAGCCACCGCTCATGCATCCTTCCTTGTCTCTTCTATTTTTTAAATCCACAACTCACTAGTGAGAAAAAAATATTCCAACATTGGAAACATATGTGTGTATTTAACATTGTGTTGCTAACGCTGAGAAAGAGATTCAGATTCCATGCTTCGGTTATGTTGTTTATATTTGTACATACTAACAGAGTTTCTCCACATCCTAAACTTAAAACCTAAATACAAGTGTGTAAACTTGAGCTAAGGAACCAACAACTGAGAAGCAAAACTGCTGTCGGATATTAATATTAATCATTCGTGGAATTTAGCTAGTAGTGGGTGGTAGAGGAAAACTGGAAGTACCAAAACAAATTTTCAAGTCTATGCATAAGCAGACAAACAACCCGGAGCTTAGTACATTTGTTCGAGTTGGATATATATTCTAAAAGAGATGTTTTGGTAAGCTGGAGAAAAGCTCCAACAGAGAATGATAGATATTCCTCTTAATCGGCAGCAACACAAGCGTATAACACAAGAAGCAGATTACATAAGGATATCTATATATGTCGGAGAATATTATATACTTTAATATTTTTAATTTTGGAATTTTGCAAAGACTTTTTCGCAAATTGCTACACAGCACTTTTCTTTCTACATAGAAATAAGAATCTCTTATAAAATACGTTGTATACAAGAAGAATGCTTTTGAAGAAGAAGAAAACTCTCAAAGCTATTATTACATTATATGAAATGAAGCAATAGTAGAGAAATGTGAGATGCTTTTGTAGAGTTACATAATATTTTTATTCAAAAAAAACCTGAGCTCTCTCTCTGTTTATGCTCAAAGCTCAAAGTGAAAAAATGTGGTGTATTATAGTACTAAGAATTTAGAGCTTGTGGGTATTATCATTGAAGAAAAGAAGAAGTAATAGAAGTAGTATGTGCTTCATGTTAAGCTCAAGAGTGTAATCCTAGAGAAGAGAAACCAAGACATTAATGTCTACATGCCGCCTTCACCCTAAATTTCCTCGCCTATTTGTAAAAGATTCCTTAAAAGGTCATATAATACTTCTTCTTTCTGGAGACATTTTCACATTGAAAGAGATGAAACGGCAAAACATACAGGATAGAAGGAAAAGGAAAAAGATGTTGAATATGTGAATGCAATTTGTCTTGATCTACATTAGCTCTTCTCATCTGTCTTATCTTTACGTTAAAGTGCGTAAAACTTGTTTTAAAGAGGAAATGGTGATTACAATCTTTTTCTAGGTGATATTGATCCCGGATGTTTTACAGCAACATATATCTACCTAAAAATATCTCAATATTCTTTTACCTCTATTTTCTCTCTCTCTCTGAACGAAACCACTTAATTAGAAACTTTTAGTTTACATGCCCTCAGCTATTTTACTACTTTGTCTTCTTCTTCTACTACTGAGCTCTATGTACTTTTTTCTTTCTAGAGTTTTTCAGAGGTCCATGGCATTAGTTTTTAGAGTTTTCTCTTTGTGGAAGACATTCAGGAAATATTATAGTTTACCTTATTGCCTCTTGATAAGAAAAAGGGTAGAGAGAGAGAGAGAGTAGAAATTGCGATAGTGTGTAAGGTGGCCTTTTCTCTAGTCTTGAGCTGCTATCGTGATCCAAGCAAATATAAATTACTAGAAAGACATTTGGGTATAATTTCAATCGAATTTTAATAAGAAAAACGACGTAGGTGTGCTTATGGCTTGTGAGCAATCTACTGTAACGGCTGTCGGACATGAAAATAGTACCAATTATGATTTCCCGTAAAAGTTGAAACGACAATTTAGATGTATGGCGTATATATAGGAAGTACACGATTCTATATTAAATTTATGTGTTGTGTATGAAATAAAATGCAAACTTCCTTACTCTATGTAGATTTGGTGTGACTACTGTAATCAACACGTGCCTTAAGAAATATGTACAAGTGCGTGTCTATAATTAATTATTATTCGGTTTTTCAATCCTGTCAAAATGTCTGAGAGGGAGCATGTTGTAGTAAAGTCTTGATATTTACTTTTCCGAATTGTATAGCAAATCGCACAAGGCTTGCAAGTTCAATTTTCTTTCTAGAAAAAGATTAAAAGGTCGATCTCGTGTACCTTTTTCCTTTCTATATACATCTGAAATTTTTTCTTCTCACTTTTCACTTCCAACCTTTTGCTTTGCTGTACGCTTTGCATGTTATGAATTTCTTGTCACCTCTATTTGTTTTGGAAACAAAGTTCCTACATGACACTCTCTCTGGCAAGATACATAGAATCTAGTATGGTATAGCATAGCTGTCGTGAATTTCTCACGAACAGAATTCTAATGGTTTTCACTCAAAAACTTATTTTCAAAGCTATGCTCTCCATAGTAGAAAGTATGTTATAGAGTGTAGACTTGATAAAGAGTAGCTGTCAACTTTACGACACGGAACATTATTGTACATATAAATGTGTACATAGTCAAAGGTATTAGCGCATAGGTGCTTTTGGCAATGTTGATTAGTTACCCTAGATTGAATTCCTTACTTTATATATATATGTATGAAAAGCTTTTCTCCTACACACACATTGTTTTTCTTCACTACTAAATTGAGCGAGTTCGTTGGCCAGAAGAAGATTATATATAGAGAAAAGAAACGGCTAGTGCAACTCACTCAGTCGTGAGACACACATATATTCCTAGTCTAAGAACTTGTCCGTCTTGCACTGAATTCGCAATTTGAAAAGAAATCCAACAAGCAAAAGAAGAACAGAACAGAAAATGAACATTGCTACTCGTTGACTTGCTTCATGGCTCAGTTGTCATGATGGAAGAGAGAAAGAAAGAGAGAAGGAAGAATAACAAAAAGTGGAAGGAACTTGTAGTATAGGAAGTTTATATAGTTTTTCATCAACTCATCTGATATTATTACATCCTATGCGTAACGTAAGGCAGCTTTAGTTGATAGAAAATGGAGTGAGGAAAAAACAAGAAAAGAATTGCAAAAGAAATCCTGACCAAAATAATTCGCACTTTTGGGTCATCAATATTCTTCCCGGTTATCATCTACACTGAGATGAGAAAAGAAAAGTTTTCTATATAGTGTCATTGTCTTTGAAATTGTAAACATAGAAAAAGAGTATATTCACCTTTATATAGCTGTCGTCCTAGGTGAAAGTAATATGAATAAGTCTGTGAAACAAACCTGAAATGACAGAAGGGACAAAGAGAGAAAGAGAAAAAGGTAGAAATTTCCATTTCTACGCATTTCTATTATATAGTCTGAAGGAGAATATATAGTAGCGTGGGAATATAAGTACTGAATGTCACATCACATTGTGATCTCGTGGCTACTTGGAATTCAATGCTTGCTTATTTTTTTCCAGTTTCAAACTCAATCTAACTCATACATCTATTCATAGTTTATATTTGAAATGACAAAACCTAACGTATAGGTAGCCAGCATATTGCTTACTATAGCACATTTTTATGTGTTTTTTTTACCTTCACTTTAATTTTCTAGTTGGATGTGTACACAAGTGTTACAAATATTGAGTTTTTGAAAGACTTGAAGGCAAAAGGTGTTAATGAGACGATATACACATAAATACATATTAGGGTGTTGGAGCAAAATATATTTTCTACTCTCACTTTATTTCAGCACGCATCACTGAGTAGTATCATTAAAATCCATGCTACAATTCTCCCTAAAGGCACTATATCTTGTTAGATCATAAAAACGAGGTCAATATTCCAAATACACTAGTTTGCATATAAGGGACTAAAGCTGACTAGCAATTTGCTAAACGCTCAATTTGAATGTGTGGTCAGCCATGTGCTAGAATACTGTAGATTACAAGTGTACTCAGCATTTTCTGTGAGATAACTAGAGAGAGAAAATATTTCATTCAAATGTGTAGGTGGACTGGACCCGAGAGAAGTTAGTTTTCGCATGATGTACATACTATAGTGTATATTACGTGTATGTGTAATTGTAATGAAAAATTTACATGCTCACAAGAAGTGAGAAGGAGAAAGTACTTTATATTGAATAGTTGATGCTGTGCTAGTACTTTCTTCATATAGAAATTTTGTACTTACATCTGCTCTCTCTACTGCAATGGTCCCACATGGCTCTCGGAAACATTTGACTCACCTGCAAATTTGTATAAATGAGTTTTACGTAAGGTGAGTTGAAATTGTGCACAATCACTCATTGTCAGTAGTTTTGTACATTATGAAACACACCTGCCTTCCAACCTATACAATATATATATAATGTTGTATTCTGTAATTTTACTTAGAGCCAGAGAGTGAGAGAGAGAGAGAAATGTGAAATTTGTTTTTCAGAATATAATATGTTGAATGCTTTGAGTGCTCATAAGGAAATGACTTTTTTCTCTTCAGTTATTTTCCTTCTAAAAACATTCTCATATCTGACATGGTGTGAAACTTTGCATGTTTTTCCACTCTAATTATCTTTAAATCGAAACATTCATTTTTTCCAGCAAAGCCTAAGCTTTGGACTAAAATACCTGTAGTCATTTGTAAAGTAACACGTTCACAAAAAAATGCAATATCATAAAGTAAGATGACTTTAATTTCGCAAGATTACATCAGCAACGCCCTACTTTTGTCATTTTACCCTACAGAGTCTAGAAAGATGTTGATATTGCATGCATTGTGTCAACTTTCTCTTGCTCAGTTCAGTTCAGTTGTGCTCAACATAACATGAAAAGAGAAATCTCAGAACTAAGAAAATACTTTACTTAAAATGTATATAAGCATAACGCAGCTAGCTTACTTGCTCTCCTAGTTTCGTCGTCTGGCATAAGTATGAAACCCTTAAGCAAAATGAGGAATAAAAGAAAATGTGAATGTAAAGCAATTTTGAATGTGAGTAGCATTTGTAAGAAATCTAAAGTGAACTTTTATTATTCTCATATATATGTATATATATATATACATAGACCTATAGTACATAGAAGAACGCATCTTTTATATAATAAAATCTACTCTATATATACCTTCCTTATAAAAGTTTCTGAGAACACACTTGTAATATATAATATAAAATAATATATTTTTATTACGCAAGAGACCCAAGTGGTTTGATTTGGTCTGTTCTGGTCATCTACCTCAAGTTTAAAACTTTTGCTACAACTTCTCCAAAAAGATTTTATATCTTGCACATCTATGCCAATAAGAAGGTCATCGCTCGCGCTCTGGTTCCAAAATATAGAAGAGAAATTCCATAGAAAAAGTTGACATTATGATACGATATCTTTCGTAATATTATCCTTCTAGCGTTATGAATCATGTAACAGTAGAGAGAGAATTGATGTTGCATTTGAATTTGAATATTATAACAAGAAATCACCATGCTGAACATAGAAGAAAATATGAATAAGATTTGGAAGAAGAGCTAGGACATCATATGAATGCATCCAGGTGAAATGAAAGGAAAGAGATTTCTGTACTTTC
Organism: Oncopodura yosiiana; assembly: GCA_009869805.1. NCBI lineage: Eukaryota > Metazoa > Arthropoda > Collembola > Entomobryomorpha > Oncopoduridae > Oncopodura > Oncopodura yosiiana. Next base: position 13,944 of record VCNE01001374.1, read on the forward strand.
ACAATCTTGTGCGGATAAAAGGGGCCTTTAGCTATTCTATCTACTATTCATAACTGCTTCAAGCTGCTGTGAATATATATATTCAACCTTGTACACAGCCAAGAAAGCACTTTAGATATATATATATATAGTATATATATAAGAAAAGAATTTTCAAGTCCAAAAACAGATGCATCTATTGAACTCTCTCTCTCTACTCTGCATAATGCATAGTCGTTGAATTTTTAAAAGATGGATGTGGAGTTTTTTCCCATAGTAAAAGAGAGATAGTAAGTTATGCAGATAGCTTTTGTACGTGAGAGTGTCGAATGCATATATACACTGAAGGTGAATTGAAATTTTTTTCCTTGCATTAAAATGTGCTATTACACTCAACATATAATGGATTCTAAGTCAAATTCCAGAATGGCATCTCAACAAGATCTCTTGAATGACTTCGACCCTCGTCTCTTTCCAAAAAAAATTCAAGATCCTGAAACCACACTTTACAATGCGTCTCATTGTAGACATAAAATTCTATCAATTTCAATACTGCTTTGACTTGCTCTCCTATATATACACTCTGTACTGTATATACTTCAAAGGTTCAAAGCACCTTAAAAGGATACATGTGGTTCATCTAAGATCCTTTGAAGAAAAAAGGTTTCTTTCAGTCACAATTTGTTCATCATCATACTCTTTCTGTTCAAGCTACACGTGTATGTACTCCACTAGAAGAAATGCTACGAAGGCAACTTTCTTTTTGCATTTAGTATTCAACGTTAGTAACCCAACTTCTCTTTTCTCATGACACGTTTCATAATATTTCTACAGAGAGAGAGAGAGAGAGAGAAGACCAGAAGAGTAAGGAGAAGAAAAGTTTGAATTTTGACATGTTGGTTATTCGACATTGAACCTTATGTAGTATTAGTGAAAATATTCACATGTGTGTGTTCTGTTCATAGAGGTATGGTATCTTTATGTGCGTAAAAAAGAGTGTGTGTTTCCTACGTGAGTTGACTAAGAAATTTACAAGAGTTACTCTCTACAAAGATTTTTTTCTTCTCTCATGTCATTTCATATCTGTTTTATATTCTACTTATTTTTGGAATTTACCACATCTGATTTGACTTGAGAGTACCATATATTTATACGAGAGATGAGAGAAGTGTCTTACACACATTGAAATTTAATTTTTGAAGAGCATATAATCCTATATTCTACAATTGCAAACTAAATCTATAAGACGACACTCAATGTAAAGCATTTGACTAGTCTAGTTTGAATTGATACCTATAGTATGTATATAATGCTATAAAACAGAAGGAAACAGCCGTTACTCTCCTGTACAATATAGGACATTAAAGAAGGTTTTACTACTTGGAATAAAACACATTGGAATGTGTGTGACAAGCCAAGTAGCATGGAAAATGTCGCAGAGAGAGAGAAGAGGAAGGGCAAGGAAGGAAGAATTCTTGGTATTTCAAAAGATGTCTTTTATCTGCTAAGTTTCATTTGTGGAGAAAACCAACTGCCAGCTTAGATAGTACATAGTGCACACATTTTGCTTCAATGTTCTAAGAAGGATTCTATCTTTTCACTTTCCCACACACAATATTACCATCATTAGCATACCAATCTCATGAACAGCAACCTCAAATTGAATTCTTTGTATGTGAATTCATTTCAACTTTTTTTTCTCATTTCTTCTTGAAGACTTCAAGTGTGCCCTATCGTTTGGACAGAATGGCATATTATGTTTCTAAAGAGAATAAAATACAAGAAAATTATTGAGAAGCAGAATCAGAGTGTGACAGAATCCGTATGCAAATTTAATGTGCAGTATCAATGAAGAAATTGTAATTAGAGCAAGTAGAAATTCACACTTTGACTAATTGTACATTACGAGAAGTATCTTTGAAGATTGTGCTCTAAAATCTTAATGGCTTTCTCTCTACCTCATCTTCATAATACACAAATTTAAAGTAGTGCACTTACAATTATGTAATATAAACTTTGGAATTTGAGTAGAGCGACAGAAGAGAATTTTATACTTTGCTGACAGCTTGAAGAATGAGAAACTCTGTAAGAAATTTATAATGAAAAAGTGCCTTCAGTATCTTTCAAGAGTTTATTTTCTTGTCTTGTTTTTAATGTGAGAGAGGGAAGAGAAGAGAAGAGAGTACAGAATAATTTTGTTCATGGTCCACATCACCATGTGCTTTCAAGGCATATTTTCCAAGTTGAGAATGAGAGAGAGAGAGCATAAGAGAGACTTTATATATACTCATAAATTACAGCTAGAATCTCAACGATCAAAGAATCTGCAAACAACTTCCTCCTTGTGCTTTCATTTTATTAGCTTCTTTTCATATACACATAACTTGAAAGTTGCTTTGCTAGTGTTATTTCTTCATATAGTCATGATGTTAGTAGTTTTAACAAAAGTACTTTTTCATGAGCCCTTGTTGCTTCTTTTTAGTGTTGTTAAAACTTTTTTGAGATCGCTGTTCTCACATATGTAAGAGAGTAAATATAAACGAGAATAATCTTCATGTCGTATAAAACACTGTTTCATATATACTCTATGTCTTTTGGTCAAAAGACTCTATTCATTGAACATAAGGCACATATGAGTACATATATAGAAATGCATATTGTAAATAAAGAAGTGGACGCATTTTGTATGTATAAGAAATGTTTACTTAGTTCTCTCAGTTTACTTAGCTTACTATGAGTGTAGTTAGTCTATTTAAAAATGGATGAGTGTGTACGTTTTGGTTTTTCTAGTAGAGAGTAGAGAATGCAAATTCTTTTAGCTTGAGCATAAAATTAAATGACAAAAGTAATATTGTAACACTGTGTACAAGAATTTCAAGAATATAATAACGTAATTAAGTCAATAGAGGCGGAATTAATTTTTTGACTTGAGAATTTATAAACATGTGCAGAATCAAATTCCTTTTGGTTTCTGGTTTTAACTAAATATGCATCAATGAGTGTTTTTGCTTGTGTGTACATTATGCCAGTTTGTTTGCAGTAGTAAAAGTGATATCACATTTGTATTTGTTTTTAGAACTAATGAGTATTATGTAACGTTATATGTTTCTTCATTCAAAATTCTATTCTGATACTGTAGCACGCTTACAGTACATTTTAAGTTTAGTATATAGAGTCAAGTAAATTATGCTCTGCTAGAATAGCTAGAGTTTGAAAGAATAATTTAGAGAATGAATATACGGGCTCTCTCAGTTCAAGTCCAAGGAATATTTATTTTACGCAGAGTTGCCTTTAATTACATATTGTGTAGTGACTTAGTACGAATGAATTTATAATTTCTACTGCTGGCGACTACAAAATGTTTTGAGTTTGTGGAGAAGAGAGCATAGCTTTATATAGAATATATTATGTGAGACATTAGTCTCAAGTTTTCCAGTGTTGTGCTACACTGTAAACAAGAGCCTTGAAAGTACAAAAGAATCAATTTTTTCCAATATTCTCATATGTCTTACCTAAGTCTTTTTTGTGTATATCTAATTAACTTATCTTTCTGTCACTAGTTGAAAAAATTTGAAGGACAGTCTTAGTTCGTTCTATTATTAGAAGCATATGTCTAGTTTATTACAAAGCGGTTTGTACATATTTATATATATGGAAGTACTTTAATAATTTTATTGTAGCTGTCAACTTCTTGGAGTCACTTTTAAATACACACTCTCAGGTTTCAATGACTGCACATTAGCAAACTTCATGGGAATCAAAGTTTTCTCAGATGGCTCAAAATTGAAATCTTTGACAAGATGTGCAATAGCTAATTTTGCTTCCATAAGTGCAAATCTCATACCAATGCCTGCAAATAAATAGTTAGAATGTTAAATGTCGATTTTACAATTATTATTATATAACTTACAATTGCGAGGCCCATGACCAAATGGCATATATGCATATGGAGGAATGCTAGATTTATTATCTGGAGAAAAACGTTCAGGATCAAATTTTGAAGGTTCTGGAAAATACTCAGGATCATGATGAATACAATATACTGGAATAGCAACCAACATTCCTTTAGGTATAACTAAATTAGAATCTGGAATTTGATAGTCTTGAGTACAAGATCTTTCTAAACGAGTTGCAGGAGGGTACATTCTTAACGTTTCTGATATAAACATATCCAAGTATTCCAAGCTATTGATTGACTCATAAGTAAATTCTCCATTAGTACGATCTAAACTAGAGTCGATCTCTTTTCGTAATCTTGTTTGAATATCAGGGCATACAGCTAATTGATAAGCAGCAAATAATAATAAACTCTGCAATGTGTCAATACCACCCAAGATAAATAGAACACTTTGGGAAATAATTAAATCATCCGTAAGTTTCAATTTATCTCCTCCACCGACATTTAACTGTGCTTCTTTTTCAAATGTGTCCAACTCACTTTCATCAGCTTTAAGTTGTCCAGCTTTTGCTTCTATCATTAGTTGTAAAAAGTCATCACGTTTTTCTCCAGTTTGCTCTCTATGCTTAATAGCATTTCGTATAATGGTAGAGAAATAGTCTTCTGATACTTGGTCACCCATTTTGAGTTTCAAAATTTCAGCCAAGCGTGGCCATACTAGTAATAAAACAAATGCTGCAATGACTCTTAAACTAAGTGTGATTTTGAATCTTTTTCCCATTTCTTCAAATGTAGACATTTCTTGCTCAAATGCTTTGCTATCAACTCCGAAAGCAGCACTAGCAATTACATCAATAGTAAATTTGTCGTAGGCAACCTGAAAATCCACTTCGCTTGACGTTTGGCTTTCTTTTTTGACAAAATTTGATAAGTGTTTTGCGCTGTTGTAAAAAAATAATTCATTATAAGTGTGTAAATAAGAAAATATAGAAGATTGATATGGACTACATACATATCATCATTACCTTTGATCAAAAATATACGTCATCTTTTTAATTTTGCTTGTCGTAAACGTAGGAGACATTTTACTACGAAGATTCTTCCATTCTTTATCGACCATCATAATTAGCGAATTGTGAAAGAGTGGATCAGTTTTGTCAAGTTTAACAGAGCGTCTATTTACCTACATAAAATAGAATTTATTAGTATGGTATACAATATAAAAATTCTCAACTTACAAAGTAGTCAAAATCTTTAATATAAACACGACGAATGAGTTCCAAGTCTTTTATCATTACAGCAGGCGTAAAATTCTCAAGATACCCACAGTAGTTCTTGTCATCTTGTTTCAGTTTCTTGTATATATTGCTGTCGATTGTTAGTAAATGTCTCTTACGAATTAGTGTCATTACAATAGTTCCTGAGACACTTGGTGCAACAAAATAAAATCCTTTTTTAGGAAAATATTCCTTTGCTTTTGAGTAGAAGTAATTAAATAGAACAAATAAAATGGCACTAATGACAGCAGACCAAAATAAAAGAGCCATTTTGAAAGAATTTACACAAATTGACTCTTTTCAACCTTACAGCTGAGTTGTTGTCTCAAATAAAGTCAAATTTAATGTAACATGCTTTAAATAATTGGTATATTATTATATAAGTAAGACCATTATGCAAACTGATAGCTAGTGAGAGATATAACCTTCAACTTGGAATATACAGTGTGGTATATACTATTATGTTTTTTTAGCATGGTAGTTTTTTGTACCAAATGTAATGCCCTTGAAGCACCATAATGAACAAATATGCCTTGTCATAATCTAAACTTTTTATTTATTTATTTTGGTATTTAAAAATTCAATGCAATATTATGTAAATCATCTGTCAGCCACACTATTTCTTTCAGCTTCTTGGAGTGACTTTTAACCAAACACTCTCAGGTTTCAATGTCTGATTAGCTGCAAATTTCATTGGAATTAGTGTCTTCTCTGATGGCTCAAAAATAAAATCCTTAACAAGATGAGCAATAGCAAATTTAGCTTCCATCAGTGCAAATCTCATACCAATACCTGCAATTAAAAAATTACAGATGTTAAGAGACTTTTATATTGATTTTATACTTATTACTTCGACTTACAATTGCGAGGTCCATGACCAAATGCCATATAAGCATATGAAGGAATCTTTGATTTGTTAGCTGGAGAAAAACGTTCAGGATCAAATTTTGAAGG
>VCNE01001375.1:0-15800 GCA_009869805.1 Oncopodura yosiiana
ATATACCTTCCCTTTTTTTCTGAGCCAGTCAGTCTTCAAGACTTCCAGTCTCCGTCTTTCACTACCTTTTTCTTATATAGATTCTATCTTTCAACATCATTTGTAGCCAGTTTTCTTATATATTACTTTATATGTATGTCGCATATCAAATTATTCAAATGTAATCTGTAGCGACTACCGTAAATGAAGACTGAAAATAGCGTGAGCCATTCATTTAGTTTTACGCTTGATTAACTTTTTTGTATACTTTGTGTCCTCTCTCTTTCTCTCTCGTTACAATCCATTAGTTTTGTCCATTAGGGATTTTCCATAGTGTAATAATGAATGGGCGCATAACATCACAGCTCAACACCTTGAGCCATTCATAGACAAATTGTTCTAGGTGAACTTAATCCTTCTTCTCGACAAGAGAAAACATGTCTCAGTCTCAACAACTGGTTTCAATCTCTTATATGCCATAATCACAATTGTATTTGACTAATGAACTAAATAACTATTCAAAACCATTCATAACAATCAATATTTATTGAGCTAACTCGTATACTCTTGTAATTTGAGTAGTATTGCTAATTTATTAGTATATATAATCTGTTGGACACGAGTAGCAACAACATTATATGCAATTTGTATGGTATACTAACGAGGCACTCGACTAGTGGTATACTAATTCTTTTTTATCTATTTGGCAATTCTGCGTCGCAATTAGTGTCAACTTAATCAATTTGGTCATTCACATACATATATCTACATTTAAAATCTAATTTTATAGGTTAATTATTTTACCTATATGCTCTTTTGACTCTGCAAATCCATTTACGCTACTATTGTTTAAAATGCAAAGTGAAATAATAATTTTTTAGCACTACACGCGTGCAGCACTCCGGTGATAGATATATTCAGGAAATTAGAGTTGAGTATGTAGATTACTAGATTTCCATAAAGGTATATACATATAGTGTGTGTAGTAGTAAACTGTTCAGAAAGCGCTTTATTGAGTGCAAAACCTAATTTGGCCATAGCATGTATAGTTAGTAGTGGTGGTGCTAATGTATAATGCATTTATGAGTTTAAAAGGTTCTATGACCACTAGTGCTTATAGTCAGTATAAATATATTATTGTCCATGAAATGTCCATGTGTTTAGATGACGACTTATTGCTGGACTCCTGTTATAATATTACACGTCATGATTAGTGAAATGTATTACATTAGTTATTGCATGTGCCTGGTGATGAGAATGATTACATTAGATTAAATATAAAAGTCTATTTGGCTCCTGGTTTATTTACATTAGAGAACTCACATTCAACTATTGATAACTCATATACATAAGAAAATCAATTGGCAAAAGGTGAGAGAGAGAGAAAGAAAATTCTACAGGCTTGGCTTTTGGAAGAATATTATTGCCAGTATTATGTATTTCTTCTGACATTATTATGTATATCCATTTACATATTGTATCACGGCATATTAAAGCAGTCTATTATTTATACATTTGAATATATATATATATATATGATAATAATGGTCAATATAAAACAAGAGTGGTGGCAAAAGGGTCGTTTATACATTTATTATGTTTCCTCTCTTGCGTTTCTCTCTCTCCTTCAGTTTTACTTTTACTAACTCTTTAGTTTTAAACCTTAGCAAATACATATATGTATTCGTGTTGTATTTTTATTCTTCTATATATGTAGGATTGCATGAGAGAGAACTCAAAATAAAAGATTCCATGTAATTGCCTTAAAGTACATGTTGTTATTTTAAACGATTGGAAAATAGAGCTCTCATGCTATTTTCTATGTGTGCGGACGTCGACGGTGTTCGTTTGGTCATAGAGCCGTCAAAGATTGCCTGCTCTAATGAAAAATGAATTGACTGATCAAAACTGAAGAAAAGAGTAAATATGTAATAAATTACGTGTGGTAGACTTGAAACTTATCGTGAGTTGAAACAAGAATAGCGGACGACTCTAATTTAGTTCATATTTTGTAAACCACAGGGGGTTTTAGTTTTACTTTCCTCTATTATGACATGCACATCACACAGTTACAAGTTAGTGTCATGTCACTCTCTTTATATCTTATATGCTCTTGAATATTTTTTTAAAGTAGAGTATAAACCTTTATTAAGTAAAATGACGAGAAGCAATTAGCCTTGTATTTGAAATAAGCAATTCATATTTCCAATAAAGTTTGCAAATTGCTTTAGACTACATATACTACATCAATTATGATTGAGAAAGGAGATAAAATGCCAAGAAAATATACTTTCATGTACTTAAATTGTTTCAAAGTTTTTTGGGCGTTGTAGAAGAGTCTAAGAACACACGCAAATAAATTGAAATCTAGTTATAGAGTTTGCAATTGGTTTTAAACATGAGAGAGACAAGTATTGTAGAAATTGTTTTACGTATGTCAACATTAGCTCACGTAATAATAATATAACCGATAGCTAAAAATGATAAGTATGTTTTTGTAAAATTTTATGTCTAAGAGGAATTTTATTCATATCATTGATTTTATATTCACTCCCTTGAGAAATACTACAGAGCATAGACAAGTATACACATATAACTAAAAGAGTTAACAAACTACACACGTGTGTAGTACTAATTGAATTTTCCTTAGTATAGCAAAAAGTAGCAAACTCAACTTTTCTCTTTTTCTCTCCTTTTCAGAGCATTCCGGCGATGAACAAGAGTCAGGAGAGTATACTGGCATGAAAATTCGGACGTCCGCTTCTGATACTTCATCTGATTTTGGAGGTGATGGATTAGTGAATGGAAGTCATGATGATGGTGGAAGTCCTTCACCAGGACAAGGGGATATGAATGAGCCAAAGAAAAAACATAGACGTAATAGAACTACTTTCACAACTTATCAATTACACGAGTTGGAAAGAGCATTTGAAAAGTAATTCAATTACTTCATTTCTTATGACACCTTTTAACCTTTACTAATGTTCTTGCTTTGTAAAATTTCAGGTCCCACTATCCAGGTGAAGAGAAAATTTTTATTATTATATGTCTTATTGATTTCTATTATATACTAATTTTTTTCACTTGTTTTCTATAATTATGCAGATGTGTATAGCAGGTACGTCAAACTTGTTTTGTACTAATTTATGTAATCTCAAAATTATTCTAATTAATTTATCATAATTTTTACAGAGAGGAACTAGCAATGAAAGTCAATTTGCCAGAAGTGCGAGTACAGGTAATTTCAAGAGTTTATTTTTATTATTATTGCTTCTTTGCTTAATACTGCTTACTTTCCTGCGTCAAATAAATTCCTATAATAATTCATACTATACTTTTTTAATTCATTTGCGTGTATACTACAATACTACTGGCTGCATCTTTATCTAATCCCATGATATTTAATAACTAGTCAACTCTGACTCAACATTTGTGACTCTCTAATAGTTCCTTAACTCTCTGCTGTTACTTCTTATACATTTTCCACTGAATATTTGTTGTTTCACTCTATTATTTTCTCATAAAAGGCGTGTCTCTCAGTCCTAATGATAATTTTTGACTGTGCTCGTTTTTCCTGTTTTCAAGCCCCTCTACTTTAATATATCATGCAGCAAAAGTTATTACATTTTATTAAATATAGAGAAATGTTTTTATGTAGTAGCAATGAATGAGTGAGATTATTGTGAAACAACGTCGACGTCTACAATTTCGTTGAGACTCTGGACTCAACATTTTGCTCAGTGATTAGTATGCAGAGAGGAATCAACGTAAAAGATTAGAGTTGAATGAGAGAGAGAACCGACCTACTATACTCCTAGTCTTTTTTAGTAAATTGGTAACTCTCTAATAATTCTACGTTTTTCTCTCTATATATTATTTAATGACGGCCTCCAGAGAAGTTTTTAGTATATATACCTTTTACTGCCGCCACCACTTTGGAGAGCTTTTGCTCTTAATGTGTAAATGCGTAATAGAAATAAATATTATATAGAGAAGAGAAGTCGTAGAAACAAATATTAAAAGCATATTAAGGTAGATTCTTGTATTGTTGACTGACAAGCTAGTTTTTGTTTTTTGGCTTTGAAAGCGTTGTTCAAGTTTCAGCAACTTGAGTGGGGGTAATTATATTCCTCAAATTGCACACCGGCTAACCAAATGAGATTTGGCGTGTTGATAATGAACCAAAGTCTCTCAGCTATTATACTACTAGATTTGCTTATAATACACAGCATATGTATGATTCAAACTTATTAATCAAAACATACTATACTACATATTTAGTCTATAGTTTATTTACCTAAACACGTATAAGAGGCAGCTGACTCCTACACACATTATATTAGAATATTTAGAAAATTGAGCATTGTGAAAACATTGGGTTGTTAGTTATAAAGAGCACGCAATAGACAAGAAAATACCTTTAGTCTTAGAAATATTTTCTAGTTGAAAATGGATTATATATATACAATGTAGTAGTAGTAACATAAGACAAATTTCATGTAATATATTGAACATTGAATTTCATGATAATCGTATATTTCATGTCTCATAACTCTCAGTCCAATTCATTGAGAAAGTAAATATTAGTCAAATGTATCATGGTCGTAATTTGAAAAGGAAGTGAAAGGAGAAAAATTACAGTTTTCTAAATCAATCCTTACTTTATAGCTTCAAAAGTTGTTCTCTCACGTAAGAAACTCAAATGTGTAATGCAATAAAAATATTTTCTTCGTGCTGCTGAGTAGCCACAGTAAGAGTTCATATTATATAAAGTTTTTTATCTTGAGTAACACAAGCTTACACCTAAATTATAAGAAAAGTACACAATTTTCCTGAATAAAAAAGGGGGAAATGACATTTATTTTATGGGCTAATCACCGCTAGTTCTCAAGTAGGCGACTCTTAGGTGATAAATAATATATAGCTACTTGTTGTATAGCTAAAAGAAATGTATAAATCTGCCTTGTTTTCTCTTTCTCTCTCTCTTCTACCTTTTTAGCAAAATTTAGAGCAAAAGTGTACACGTGCAAGTAATTTACATAAGAGTTTTTTGTTTATGTAGACTTATTTAGCAAGAAAAACAGCAACTTTTGTTGTCGTCGTTGGAGGGTGAATTCAATTTCGTTTGAGTGTAGAAAAGAGGAAATCTACGTGGAAATATATTTAGGTTTTTACGGGAGAAAAAGTTGAGTAATGTAGTAGTTAGCATACAAGTTGCATTGTGAAAGATTTGCGTGCAGACTTTTTCTTTTCTCCATATATATATATATATATATATACATACAATACAACATACATATGAAAGATCTAGCGTGGATATCACGATTAATTTAATTATCGGTTGCTTTAATTTCCCTATACTAGCTTACAGTCAACTCAGCCCTCCTTTTTTCTACCTTGAGAGTTTTCTTTCTCAAGTTGTGACTGCTTCTTGCTGTTCTTGGCAAAAAAATAGTAATAATATATATCGAGATTGAGATTGCGGTTTTTTGCTGTCGGTTAGTTAGACTCGGACACTAATGGACTTTTATTTATATGCTTGTAACTACAACACTGACATATTAGTAGAAAAGCTGTATTAAAAAAAGCACGGAACAACATATTAACTGCATTACATATATAGAAGTATGTATATATAGGACATATTCCATTAGTTTTGGCATTTTATTCGCGTGTCACTCTCCAAGTTCCAGATTGATATGAATTTATATATATATATATATTTGTTCTTAATCAATGTTGTTTTACCAAGTTAATAGTTAGCAGTTGTGGCTGTTGCTTGATTTCTATTTTCCATGCTCAAAGTCAGGGGAGAAAGTACATATTATTCATATATATAAAGACTCAGGCATGCAAATGCTGATTGATAGATATGAGATTTATGGCAGTATAATGAATCACGCGAAAACAAATGTGCTTTTAATGCTACTATCCACACACACTTGATTTAGTTTGATAGTGTACCATAATAATAAGTATATATAGAGAGAGGGTATAGCTATATGTAGTTAGCTCTAGTTTTTATTTTATTATGAACTCTGATCTAGAATGACAAGTAAAAGCATTAAAACTATTATCTCATGAAACAACCGTAAAATTCATTTTACATCATAATGCAATAAGAGGTTTATTTCCTTGTGAAATTCTTTCCTTCTTATCTACACCTTTGGAACTATTTAAAATGCTATAAAAATTACTACAACTTAGCTCTTTTACTTGAGTAGACCAGAGTAGTGTTGCCTGTAATTTTAAATGCAAATATTTTCTTTACTTCGTGTGTGGTTCTTATATATTGTATTTAGGTTTAGTTTCTTTTTTTATAGTATATACTGTTTGCTTGTTTGTTGTCGGAAGGAAAAGGGAATTCATTGATCTCTGCTATTTGTATCTGTACCTTTATAACACTTGGGCTTTGAGTACTTGACACTAGATTTGAGTACACATATAAAACTCCCTTATATGCTACTTCAGTACAGTTGTTATTCGGTTGAAAGGGCATTTGAAGCCATTTGGCAAAGTTCCCACAGTTATTGGAAGTAAAATAGGATGATGATAGTTTTCGCTTCTATTACGAAAAGCTTTATAGTATACTCTATATATGTATATAGCAGAGTTACTCGTGCATTTCATGATGTTGATGTCTCTTTTCTCCAGCTTTTATCGAGGGTGAAAGTGGAATAAGAAAAGAAGCATATACTAAAGCCCATTACATATTATGTAGTTATAAGCAATAGAGAAGAGCCCGTGCAAAATAGATCCAAAGATGATCCAGTCATCAAGAAATTCCCACGAAAAATTACACTTTTTTCTCTACCGCAAAAGAAAAAATTCAGATGGGATTTTCGAAGGATTTAAGGGCTTTATGAGAGAATGAAGTAAAGAAATGCTATAGAGAACGAGAGAGAAAAAAATCCACTTACACATTCTAAATGATCATTAGGTTTAGACTTTTATCCGTAATGTTATGTCTATTATTACTGTTCTCTCGATTTGATATCATTACAAACGATTACGTATACACTGAGGAAAACTAATAGAGTAGAAGAGAGTTTCATCATTTGGAATTTGAGAGACAAGTTGAAATATCACGAGGCATTAAGAAGACAGCGTCATATCATCAAAATCTTCTCAGCTATTTCATACACTCAAAAAAGACAGATTACACTCAAGTCCAAAATTCTCATATAAGGCTAATGCATTTTATCACCTTTTTGAGATGAAGATTATTTATATGCGCACTAGTGTACACAAAAAATGAGAGCCGAATTCAATTTATAAGAAGGAAATTTTGTAACTGTTTATTGATATCATCATCAAGGCTTTAGAATATATAGAAGGAGAGATGCATTTTAAAACTACAATAATCTTTCCAATTTTGTCACAATGATTAGATTTAGAGATGATGAAAGCGCAAAGATCTCAAAATGATAGACTTGTATAAAAACACATTAGGAAGGGAAAAGGACGAGGGTTGATGTTGATGATACACAGAGAGAAAAGTTGTTGAGTGTTTTGTTTTTTATAGATGAGATTAGTACACGACAAAAGTAATAGAGATGAGATATGAGACAAATGTGACCCTCAGGCAATGCAGCAATGAAGCTAGAGATGATAAAAAAATTTTATATGAAAAAATGAGTTGTTGTATATAAAACTTGACTCTCTTTTTTTCAAAATAGTAATTTTCCCTTGTTTTGAACAATGTAATTTGTGTTGCTTTACATTTTACATAAATATCATTTTGACACTCGCTTTTTACTCACTCTTGTTGATGTAATCATGTGTGTGATGATGATGAAATGGAGAATAGAGTTTTTATTATGCAACAGCCAGGAGTCAAGTGAGTATACTAAAAGACAACAAACTCTCATCCAATTTGAAGGCGTAATCCAATCAGGAACTGAGTAAATGAACAGCTATCTTTTTCATTAGTGTTTAGATATACATATAGATACATATACACTTGCATTATATACATATAACTACGTCTTTGCCTAGACTGCTTATATTGAGACTTCTTTTCTATTTTCATTAACTTTCAAATAAAAGATGAGACACAAACTCACACTTATGACATTAGCTCATGATTACATTAGGCAGCGATGTTTGTTAATAACTTGGAAATTAAAAGTAATATAGCATTAATAACATTAACATTAGACATCATCTAAAATGTAGTATATAGTGTGTACCAAGTCATTTACTCTTGACAAAGTTTCTCCTTTTATTAACTATGTCATCTAATAATTCTCTTATAGTATACAGTTTTTAACAAGGTAAAATTTATTAATATTCTTAGCAAGTGAGAGCACAAGAAGAGTTGAATGTAAGTATAGAACATACATATATAGAGAGAGAGATGTAATGTTCTTAATTTGGAATCTTAATTGATCCATAAGTCACTTACTTTGTTCTAGTGCAAAATTGCTTTAGCACCTAATTAATTTCAGATTAATTCACTCAGTCGGCGGCCTATACACTATATATGCATTGAATAGCCTGTGTATGAAATGAAAGAACTAAAAGTGAAACATTGATTGCGAGTGAGTTGACTGATGAGAGAAAGAGAGAGAAGCATCTCGCAATCCTAAAGTATTAGTAGAGACTTAGTTATAAAACTCTCTCTCTCTAACTTTACTCTTATATTTACATTACAGTTTATATAGTATTTTCTATAGACTCTATAGATATAGTATAGTGAAAAAGAGTGAAGAGAGGCATTCAATTTAAAGTTGAGTTGAACTTGAGCGGATTTTACTATTTACTACGACACTATGTGTATTCTAAAGCTCATTTCCTGAGAGAGAGAGAGAGATGACTGGCAAAGTATAATTTCATTTCTTCATTAAAAAGGCTTCGTCTCTCTTAAACCTTGACTCTCAAACTGTCTAGTCCATTAAACTCATCAAAATATATATATAGTCTCTGATGATGTATAGTGTAATGAAGTAATGCTACAGTTAATTATGTTAGTCATGTCATCATATTTATTAATATTATTAAATGTTGTTTCACTTTATCATCACGTCTCGTCTTGTCATATACTCATATAAAAATATTTAATTAGGTTCATATACTTAATATATTTATATTAGCTTATATTTACAGTACTACTATGTACTTTATACTTTATAGGTTAGGTTTTGTGAGTAGTTTACATTTAGCATTATTAGTACTCTCTTATCTAATAGCTTAGAAATTGGTAATAGAGATCAATAATGTATACAAAATGTGTCCAATTTATCCTTCAATCGACACTCAATATATTTATACACTATATCATATATAGTATAATAGCCTTACTATAATCGTATCGAAAGTACTTGGGAAAAGAAATATTCAATAAATTACAATGGTACTCTACTTTATACAATAAAGCTTTACCTGTAAATATAAAATGAAACCAAAACCAAAGAATGAGACAGAGAATATAGTATATACAACATCATGTATATACTACAAATAACATTTCTATTGACAGGAGAGAAGAAGAAAAAAAGGTAGAAACATGGAAATAGTGTTGTTTGTTTGTCACATTATTTGTTCCCGATTTTTGAAAAGAGTTTTGTATATTATATTATTGTAGACTATTTTTCTTCTCATATCTTTATTTTCATATGAATACATATACATATGTGAGTGAAACGAAATATCATTGAGAATTGAGGTATATGTATTATATTATTGGCTATTAGTTACTCTTTAGAAATATTATATATATATATAGGAAATCGTACCGACAAAACTCGCGTGTCCTTTTGCTATATTTATTGAACAGTTACAGCTGTAGTAAACTAACTCAAATCTATGTATAAAGGTGCGGCTAGGCCACTTCACTTGATATGAAAGAGTGATAAAGATCAAGATTTCCCCAAATGTTATGGACTATTATTGTATTCAGCACACCCTAACTTATATATATTCTCAAGTGGTGTAATGAACAAAATTTTCTTAGTATACAAGTTGGCAATAATCATAAGTACTCTTAGAGATGGATAAATATCCCAAAACAGAAAGGCCGTTGACAGACTCTTCAAACTCTCAAGTTTGCACTAATGCTATTGTGAAACTGTCATCTTTGTCGCTGTATTTTCTATCATTAGCAGTATACAATTTCTTACAGTCGGTACGAAGAGAATAGAGAGAAAAGCCTTTTCTCTTCTCCTTCTCAACTTCAATATTGAGTATTAAATTACCAGTAACGTGGAGGATCACAATGTAGTCTTTTTGTGAATGAGAATAAGCGTTGATGGCTATTATATTCAGTTTACTCTTTGTACTGTCGTCATCTTCAAACTCGGCCTAATTTTAATATCTTCGGCTACAGCAGTTTACTAAAAATTTAAACTTTATTAAATGACATTAGATTTTGTGTTGTATTCCAAATTAAAAAGTTGTTTTTTAGTTTAGCATATGGTCATTTTCAATAAATGTTTCAATGTCTGCGGGAGATTTTTGCGTGCATTATGATTTCAATTGTAATCTTTTGTCTCTCTATTCAATTATGATAGCCTTTAGCTAGAAAAACTCACCATTTCAATTCTGATTTATAATCTCACTCTGATGATCTATAAACGGTTAAAATACATTTACATTATACAGAGATAAAAATTTCTTTTTGTTATATCTCACTGGTTGTTTTTGATGAGACAGATAGGATTTCAATCCGAAGAGTATTACCATTATTAAATGCTATAGATGTGGCTCTGCGTGTTGCGTTGTTGTTCGTCATTCATGTGGAAAGAGGACTTAAGAGCTTAGGCTACATGAAACTAAATATAAACTCTTGTATACAACTATAATAGCTAATAGAATAACCCTATCTAAAAATTTTCCATTTTGATGACTAAAAAAGGGATCAACATTGTAGAATCAGATCATCGTGGGTACTCGTAAAGATTTAATACAACTCAAAACAACATTGCATAATGCAAGCTATATAGTAATGCGGCTCTTTTATCTTGTCCTAATTGCCCTAATATAATGTAATTAAAGAGAAGCTGAAAGCGCGGCTCAAGTTTTTTTAAGGGTACATATTGCTTCACATTAGAACTGTAAAAAGGTAGGAGGAGTAGAGAAGAAGGCTTTCAATTCTCTGTTTTCTAAAGTAGCCATCATCGGCACTTTCCAAGGCTTCTTCTTCTTTTTATTAGCTTAGGTAAAGTGAATTATCAAGATTTGTAAAAAGTAAACGAAGAAGGGTTGCTCTCAATTTCGATGTCTTTATAATCTAAAGTATATTTAGCTCTGTGATATATTAGCTATTTCTTAGTTCTTCAAGTCGAAAAGTTTGTTGGCTGTCACAACCAGTTGCCGGAAGCTTATTGTTGCTTGTAATCAATAAAGGTAGTACACATCTTTCTCATAAGCTGTAGCAGAGTAGAAAAAAATTACTATACTCTTTT
This sequence comes from Oncopodura yosiiana, assembly GCA_009869805.1. Lineage (NCBI taxonomy): Eukaryota > Metazoa > Arthropoda > Collembola > Entomobryomorpha > Oncopoduridae > Oncopodura > Oncopodura yosiiana. The sequence continues at coordinate 11,385 of VCNE01001375.1, forward strand.
CTGCTTAATGCCAGTAGCACTTTAGCTAATTGTATGTTGTGTACACCTTAATTACATTAATATTTAATTTTTTCTTTAGTGTAGAAAATTGAAATAGCAAAAAATAAATAAATTGAACCTGTACCGTAATAAATATAATGCTTTCTGCAAATTGAGAGAATTATCTTTAATCTGCATCTCTCTCTCGCACTACTTTTAAGAGATATATAAATTGAATTGTTGTATTTTCTTATAATGCTCTTGTCAAATTAGTCTAAAGAATGTTCTCAAGTCAAGTGCTTGTTGCTCTTGTCAGAAATTAAATGGGTTATAGAGCTTTTATTATATAGTTATTATAATGGGGGTCATTAGAAAAGATAATGTACTTATGAATACATACCTTCACGTAACATTGCAGTTACATTTTATATTGTACAAATTTCATCTCTCTCTATATCTATATATTCTTAATCTTTTGATTTTTTTGACTTGACAGTTTATACATTACATGAGAAGAGTAGACTAGTTATACTAGAGATTTCTCTAATAAATTTATAAAGAGATGGTGAGATAGACAAATTGAGTAGAAATTTAAAATTGAATGGGTAAATAGATTTCTCACTTAAGTAAACTCGTAAATGTTGTGGCAGATTGGTTCTTGTTTTCTGAATTCAAAGAGCTATATAGTAACCGGACGGATGATGAGATGATTTGAGTGATTGAATTTGATTTTCTCAAAAGTGAATTTATATATTTCTATGGGACGCCTTAGAGTATATATAAGACGCCTTGGCTTGTCTTATCTCATATATCTCTTGTGGTTGAACTTAATGGTTTTGAACTTATAATATAAAGTGAGTCAAGTTGCCTTCATATTAGTGTATATTATGACGTTGCATTTATTCTCTTCTGTTGGACTATTGACTTGACTCACTTTATTACTTTAGTGCCTTATCTTCAGGAGCCAAACAGTAGCTATTATGATGAGGTGAATGAAGAAAGGCAAGGTGAGAAGAAAAAAGCTTTTATGAAATAAATGTCGAGTATATAAAGGAAGATGGACGTGTAGAGTAGAGATAACATTATTACCAAAACTTTGACTTTGACAGACATTTAATATAACAGCAGCATCCGACTTACAGTTTTAGATTCTCTAAAATGGAATCACTCAATTGTGACCAACTTTACTAGAGAAAGAGATGAAGAAGTGTGATAGCATATGACAGGCTTCAATTAGAGAGATGAATTTAAATCTTAATTTATATTTTTCCAAAGTAAAAGAATTTATAGGTAATAAACGATATATATGCAGCTGCAATGTAATAGGATATCAAAAGAGTTGTGTAGGAGGTGGTGACAAAACGGTGTATTTCACTTACTCAATTAGCCCATATCCCTTTTTTATTTGTGACTAAAAGAAGTAAGAGGAGAGAGAGGAAGTCTTTACTCTTTATACAGCCACTTTAGAAATGATATGATGCAATGTAATTTAATATTTCTATTTATACCAATGTAATTTCATTTTTAATACATATCATCAAAGACTCAAAGGGTTATCATACATATATATATTTGTATATAGGCAATTTAGAAAATTTTCTTTTGAAATGCCAGTAGTCTCTATCTCAGTTAATGTTCCTTATAGAGAAAATAAAAAATCTTGATACCAACACTGAACTTGTGTGTCTCGTATTTTTCCTCTCTCTCTGAGAAAATAGAAAACGGAAATTGGATTTCTTGAAATCAAAAGCCACCCACTGCCTCAAAAAAAATTTTTTAGGGAGACTAAAAAAACTTGGATGGAAAAGAACAAAATCTAAATATGTGCGACTTTGAGTGTGTCTCTGTATTTTTTGACCTATGATCTCCTCAACCTTCATAAAAAGTGTCGTCTACACTTAAAGACATTTTTCTGACAAGTCTAAAGTTAGAAACACGCAATATAAATGGTGCCGTTGATTACTTTTCATGTGATTACTTAAAAGACATTTATACTATTTGATCTATTTATAAAAAAATAAATTGTTTGAAAATAAAAATAAATCTTCAACGACATGACTCACACAGTAAATTGAAAAGGGGAAATATGAGACAAGGAATATTAATGAAATAATATGTTTGCTGTATATAACATCAAATTAGCATTATGACTAGATGAGAAGAGTTGAATGAAATGCTTATGATTTAATTGGCTCTGCAGAGTAGAGTTGAGTTGTGTGAAAAAGGCGTGGTGAAAAGTCAATTTAGAAAGGAAAAGTGGAAAAGTTTGTTGTGTGTTGTTAAAGTGGGTGAGATGATGATGATGTTCAAAGAAGAATAGGGCTGAAATGCTGAATTGAATGCTAAATGCTAACTAGCTTGTATGTAGATTGTAGTAGAATGCCTTTTCTGAATTGAATTGAACAAGTGAACTGGCGTAATTTGTCTTTTATACTCTAGTTGCTCTCTGCTTTTCCTATATATATCTAATATATAGTTTCCGAAGTTGTGTAACTGTGTATAGTATATAACGAAGGAAGAAAAAGAAGTGCTTTTTCTACAAATTTTTCCATTTAAGTTTTAAATCTAATTTACTACTTTCCTTTGGGGTAGAGTCTCTCTTAGACCGCAACTTCTTCTTCTCTCTCTCTCTCTCTCAGCGGAAGCAAAAGCTAAGTTGTCGTCTTGTTCTTCAAATCAGTGATACAGTTATGCCTTTTTGTAAAGAATTTCTTATGTGTAGATAGAACATATAGTGACTTGACTTTTGAGTGTGGCACAATAGTGCAATTAACTTGCCATTCACATTGAATTTTCTACTACCTTTTTCCGCTACCAAAGGTTCAACTTATGAAGGCATTTAATCTAATGGTTTTTGTGGCTCTCTGCCGTTATAGTAATTCTAAATTTTTTACTAATGGTATATATAAGAGTGGCGATGATGACGACTTTTTGAAAACGAAGCATCTATGTCGAAGTAATATATGAATTTGTGATATCTAGTAGGTCTGATAAGTCAAAAGTTTACGAATTTTCTAGGGCTCTACGACATTTTAAAAAGTAAAAAGATTGGATGTGCTCTAGATGAAAGGACGACGTGTTAAGTAAAGTTTCGCATCATCATATTATTATTCTTGTGAAATATGGCTCCAATTTTTTCCTGGCAATGTAATTTTCTCCATTTTATTACTTGTAAGTATATAACATTCTTCTGTTGTGTTGAAGAGTGAAAGATGAAAGAGCCATTTGCTCTGATGATGATGTGATAATGATGCTGAGAGAAGAGGAGAGAAAAATGGAAGAGAGTAAATTGATTTTTCAGATGATAAACATTAATTGACAATTTAACCTGCTATTCTTCCATCAGCAGTCTCTTCTTCTATATATACTCAAGGAAGTATTTATATCATTTCTTCTTCTGCTCATGACATGAGGCTATATATATAAAGTAAAAGCAACTTTCAATGGCTAAAGGACACAAGACAAGCCATCATGATTTTTTCTTTCTATATTAAGTATGGCATATGATAAACTGGCAAATTGTTGTGTAACTCTCAACTTGTTTGCTCTCTCACTTCACTACTTTTACAAAAATTGAGAAAATCTAATAACCGTTTTGTGTTCCCGTACATTTTTTCCTTCTTTTTTTATATAGAGGAATAGAGCTGCTTTTAGAAACATGCCGTCACATTATATGTTCTGTCTCTTCGTCTGTCCAAATTGAATTTTGCCATCATCGTTTTTTTGTTACTTTATGCTTTTGTATTGTTACTCCCACAACATTTTCTATTTACTCAATGTAACAAGTTGACTGTAATAATCATTAACTCCAATTATTTTCTAATTCTTTTTAGGTATGGTTTCAAAACCGACGTGCAAAATGGCGTAGGCAAGAGAAAATGGAAGCAGCTCGATTAGGACTAGGAGAATTTCCACTCTCAGCTTTAGGTCGAAATCCTGTGACCTCAGCATCTGCAAATCAAGCAATGGCTGGACTTCTTGGCTCTAATCAATTTCAATCTTTAATGGATCCATGGCTTGCTGCTAGTCCATTACTTGGTTCTACTTTATCACATGCTTTGCCCGGATTCCTAGCTCATCCAAATACATGTTATCCAAGTTATTTAACACCAGCAACTTCAACAGCAGCAAGTATTCTAGGTGCAGTGTCAGCAGCTCATGCTCATCATCAGCATCAACAACAACAAAATAATCATCCTTCTCATCATCATCCTCATCATGCAGGAGCTCCACATTTAAGTCAAACAACATTAATTGAGTCTAGAAATAAAAATTCATCACCAATTTCAATAAGTAGTAGTCCACCAAGTTTATCACCGGATGTTGTTGGAAGATCGAGTAGCATTGCTGCTCTAAGGATGAAAGCTAAAGAACATCTTGAGTCTTTATCTAAAGGAATTCAAATCACTTAAAAAAGGTAGAGATGAATTTTAAAAA
>VCNE01001377.1:0-12636 GCA_009869805.1 Oncopodura yosiiana
AGCAATGAATGAATGAATTTGAATAAATACATTTCCTATGCAATTCAACGTAGATGTTAAAGAGATATATAGAACAAGAGTTGAATGATATGCACACGGAAGGAAGCAATATTGGAATTGAATCTACGTACCATCTCTTACTATTACTTTATACCTTAGAAGAAAAATAGCGAAAGTCAACTCTTTTTTACAAGGGAATGATATAGCATATCAAATCTTAAAGATTTTGATGAGACTAATTTTAGCAGATAGAGTTTTAGAGTCTAAGACGTCTCTCCTTAAAATATTTCTTAAGACACTTTTTCAGTACTGGAGACTCCTTAAAAATAAGTCAATTTTTGAGACGCGTTTTCACATTGGCTAATTCCTTTCAGCATTGAGCTTCAAAAATGTTTGATTTTTATAAACTTACAAAATATTTTTTTTACCATGAAGAAGTAGCCTAGAAGAAATCTCTTAGGAATAGACTTTTTTCTACGATCCTCCATCGAATAAAATTAGTGACATCAAAAGATTTGCAATTCTGTATCATTCCCTTGTAAGAAAGTAATAAACCATGTGTGTGTTCCTTTTTCTTGTATTAGACTTCGTGTAGATTTTTCTAGCTTGGCTTGGCCTTTCGTTGTGATAAGAAAAAAAACTTTTTGGTTGATGAAAGTTTTTTTCTCTCTCTTGCCTTTCACCCGACTTACTTATACTAATAGATGCCTATGTGGAACTCACTTGGAATTTTCTTAGTACTAAAATTCCTATAGAAAATAATTTATTTTGGCTAGGTCGACATAGACTAGTTTTGAAACATTCTAATGTAAAGAATATTTCCGTCTTACCTTGCCTGGCCCTAAGAATCTGAATAACATACAATCTTCGCTACTATATATCTATACTACTATATAGACTATATACACCCAGTAAAGAATTTAGTTTTGCAAATTTTTCCCATTTTCTATCAGAATGCATTACATATCTCATTCATGTATAGTCTACTGTAGTGTTTTTTTTTGCTCCCTTTTGCCTTCTTGTCTAGTCGTATATTTTATTACATGATTTTCATAGCTTTGTTGAAGGAATAGGATACTCCAACTAGTTTCTTTTTTCGAAAGGAAAGTTTATGATGGCAGAGAAAGTCTACACAGAAAGTTGATATAATGTATTAGAAAGAAACTCTAGAAGAAGACACGGGCAAGCCAACAGAATTCTAATTCTCTTTCCAAAATTCAAAGTATACTTGTCTCATATATATTTTTCTTCCTTTATATATATATAGTTTCAAATTTACTAGAAGGAAAAAAAAGCAGTGCTCTCTTTTTAACATTATATAACATGTTCACACTGCCATTCAACTAATATACTACTTTTCTTCTATACTATACTCAAGCAGTAAGTCTTACAAGAGAGAGAGTCTTCGTCTTGGAGTTTTAAGATAGAAAAAAACCTAAAGGGTTCTTCGACTCGATATATTTTATAAAGCGCATATCTTTCCCAACACTTTCTCCCGTTATAAATTGTTGGAACGTGTCCGTCGTCCATGTGCTTTATGGCTCTACACATGCTCCGAAAAGAGAAACTACAATGCAATGCAAAGTAATCCATATTATGGCAAAAAGGTCCATATCTCTTCTTTCCTTTTATAATGTTATAATATTCTGAGAGCAGAAAGAGTTTTCTAACTTGAGAGGGTGGCTCAGGTTATTTTAACTCGAGAATTTAATAGAGTCAAAAGATTCAAAATATAAATTCAGATTCCAGAATTACTTCCAGCTTAAAATCTCTACAAAACTCTGGAATTTTTGTAGAGGGATTTTATTAGTTGAGAAATCGTGAGCAAAGCCTCACTGCATTTACTCTATGCCCGAGGCACTGCTCAGCCTTTCTCAGCCAAAATTTCAGTTCAATCAAAATTCCAGAGTTAGGTAGAGATTTTATGCTGGAAGTAATTCTGGAATCTGAATCAATATTTTGAATCTTTTGACTCTATTAAATTCTCTGGTTAAAATAAACCTGCGCCTCCCTGTGTTAGTTTTCCAGCACGAAACTTTTGCTGTTGGCTTATAAAGGAGAATAGAACATTAGCGCAAAGGCTACCATTTTTCTCTCCTAGACTCTTAGGTAGCAAGAGAGAGAAGAGATATATTAGGCAGCATGTGAAATGTGTCCAATGATTTATGAGTGCTGGAAAATTACATTAGAATTATTGGCATTTGGTTCTCGCCATATATACATACATATGAGACCTTTTCCTCTATTCACCCTTTTCTCTATATATACACAATCGACCTTAGAGCTATATATATATATATATACATATACTCTCTTGCATAACTTTGTACTCTATCATCAGACTTTTGCAAAAGTTCATTAGACTTATGCATTGGCTACATAGAGAGTCCAAAAGTTGGTAGTCGCATATAAGCAAATATGAAATAATAATAGGAGTTGAGAGGAGCAGAAAGAGTTGGGTATTAAAGAGCCGCTGGCCTGGCAGCTCATATTTATATTAGACTCATATCTCTCTGTGTAGAAAAACTTTATGATATTTTGTGTGAGGTACATTCACAACTCTTATATAGCTCCACCAGACGAAGTAGAGACAGAGAGAGAGAGGATATTATAGTTTTTGGTTGAAAATGCCTCAAAGGGTTTATGACATCCAAAAAACTAGAGAATGAATATAAGAGCTATATATTTTTATATAGAGAATTGAAAGAGGTGGAGAAAAGTCGTGAGGAAGCTGTGTAAGAGAGCAGGTAAATAAATTTGAATGAAGTCTCTATATCATCGTTAAAAGCACATTATGTTTTTTTTCTACTACTACTACTTAAAGTACAAATGAAGATATAGAAAAATAAAATTTGCATGGATTGTCAAGTCGTTTGATCTATTGCTCAATTTTCAATGCAATAATATTTTCTCGTGATTTATTTTCTAGTCGTAATTTTTTCTCTTCATATAGTATAATTTACGCTGTAAAGTATATGTGAGAGAGAATAGAAAAAAGTGCATTTATGTACTAGAGAATTACATAACACTTGGAAAAGAAATGTTAAAGATCTTGAGAATCATATATAGGCATATATAGTAGAAGAAGTAAGAAGATATAAAGTGCAATGTGTATATAGTTTTTTGCCGAGTAAAGACTCAAAGGAGACATCAAAGAAATTGCCCATTTCCAGATTGGAAAAAAGTTCTCTTGGGCCCTGTCACAAATCTGATCATCATCAACTTGTACTTCCCCAAAGTATTTCTCTAGTAGTAGCGTTAGGTTAGAGAAAGAAATATACTAGAAGCACTTAACGACAGTTATACTTTTAAGAACTACAGAAAGTGTAGAACTACATAAACACACTATATACAATCTACCAACACATACTCTTATTGCCTTTATAGTTTTCTCTCTGGTAGTCTTGATAGTTTGGAACAAATACAAAAACGACCACATAACTACCAAACATATGTACTAGTACTGTGCTAAACTATATAAAATGCAATTTAAGTACTTTGATTATTTGTACTTTTGAACTATATATATAGAAAAAGAAACTCGTTTGCAATGCTCTTTTGATTTCAAATCTCTTCTCTCTCTTTGATGTTTGATTATACAATTTAATGTAACAAGGCTAACATTAATTATCAAGGAAAAATGACCTCCAGATAATTACTATTGTAAAAGAGAGCAGCGTGAGAACTGAGAGTTTTGAAATAATTTTCTTTGAGTTATGATAATAGCTACCCATCAAACTCTGAATAGTTGGCAAGGCTTAAAGGCTTCATGTACAATTTACTACAGGCCTCAAAGCTGGCTTGGTTTCTTAACTCAGCCATTGGGCCCACACCGAAATGGCACTGGTAAAACATTAGAGAAAGCACAGTATTAGCATCAGAAGTGAAACCAATAGGCAAATGCCTTGGAATCTTTGCTGGAATATGATGCTCTAAAGTTCCTCTAAAGTTTTGCCCAAATGCACTTAATATGATGTTTTGCCAGTGCCGTTTCGATGTCGGGCCAATGGCTAAGTTAAAGAAGCCAGCATCGGGCCAATGCTAGTAAATTGGCATAGGTAAGTCATGAAGCTTTAAAGCTGCAGTGTTTATTGGGTAAATATCAACCTCAAATTACATTGAAAATTATCACCTCCACTTTTCTTAAGGCATTTCATTTCTCAGGTGTGAATTAAAACATTATGGTTATGACTTGATTCTAGTTAAAGTATAGCTAAAAATTACGCAGGTATTTTTCCTTAATTCAAATAACTAAATAAAACTGTATACTCTGCTACTAAAGAACATTCTTCATTGTATATATAAAGCATTGTAATGTAATATAGCAAGTGTTGCTTTGCATATAGCCAAAAGAACGACTCACACAGAACTTTATCAGATATGGCTAAACAACCAACAACTGCAACTTAGGGAAGAATAAAATATTTCTTTTCCCTTTCATGTTGTTAGTTTGGCTCTCTCATGCAAATGTGTACATATAAGCTCTGTATGTATAATTCCTACCCAAAAAAGAAGAAATATTGTTGTTAATCATAGATGAATAATCGAGCTCGTATACCATTTACATATAATACTCTGTAGCTTATATACACCCATAATAGTCCTCTACACAGAAAACGCCATTAGTTAAAGTCAGGTAATCCATCACGTCGTTTTTGACATTTGCCTTTTTTTCTTTCTCGTATCGCAAAGCTAGGCAAGCAAAGCACAGTTGGGAGCCACGTAGTCATTTATGACCATTATTATATTTTCTGGACAACATGCGAGTACTTTAGATTAATCTCTCTATATACATATATATGCATATATATATGAAATATAAGAGTATATAGTTGAATGAGAGAGAATTTTGATTCGGTCTTTGAGGCAAAAACTTAAAATAATAATTACTTTTTAATCTCCGCCCCCGTTTCATATATACAACAATTCTAAGCTCAACTTAAGAGAACGAAATACAGAAGTTCTACTCTGTTGTAATACAATTGCGATACTGAAAAAACATTTCTACTTAATGATTTTTTTAAAAGATTCTTACGTTATATAGTGTTGCATAAAGCATTCTAACATTCTAACTTATCTCATTTGATTGGTAGCAGAACAAAGTGAATTTTTGAAGACTCTTTCTTTGCTTATCTTATCACGAAATTCTCTCTCTGATGAAAAACTGTGGAAAAACTATACATATATATCAATATACTATTATATATATAGACAGCTGCTCTTAACGTAATCTGAGAAGAAAATGCAATTTTTAAAATTATTTCTTTATATACACTTCTCTTTAAGATTGTGACGCTAGACTAATATTGCAGCATATAGGAATAAATCTTTGCAAAAAAAACTTTTACGTAATCGCTTGACTCTTCAACTCAACTTGACCCAAGGATCTGAACTTTATTTTGTCAGACTTTTATAAAATATGAGCAAGAGAGAATAAGCGACTAGCGACACGTTACATTACACACTATATGTATATATATCTACAAAAATAAATCTCTCATTCATTCTATAAGAAATGATCTTTCGACAAAAAACAAATACATCTTCTGTGTCACATCTCAAGTCATCCATGTGATTGAGATGAGTCTTCTCTCTTTGCAACTCTTTATCTCTTATAATATGAGTTTGCGACTTGGCAGAAAGTATGGCGCATTTTATTTATTTAGTACTTTTTTGAATGCAAGTCGTTCTAATAATTTTTAGTTGTCCTCTCTAGGACTTGAACATATATGGTAGCAATAATAAGAAAGAAGGCAAACAACAAAGTCACACATTTTTTTCCTTATAGGTTGTATATATTTCTTGTAGCCCCCTACTGTGTAAGATATTTTGTTGTTCTGCTCCTTAAGCATGTAACATTAAATAATACAATGACAGATTCAAGTATAATACATATAGAATACATATAGTAATCTGAGTGATCAAGTCACATTTCAAAAGAGAATATTTTTTGCCAAACCGCAACTCTTGACTAGTCGTCAAACATGAAAAAAGTTGGAGAAATATAAGTTTTGTACAAGAAACTTGAGATGTAAGATTTGGATAGTAACCAGAGAAGGAGATATAGTAAGAAAAAAATTTATCTGAAAGAGCATCCAACTGTATTACTTTTACTTTTCTTACAATAGTTTACTAACTTGTGTATTTATTAGTTTAGGAGAGTTAGAGTTAGAAGAAGAGCAACTTTATTTATTTGTTGTTGTTGTTATTACATTGTTGTTTTCTAAGTAAAGAAACATTGTACTTCTGCTCTACTTCCAGTCTTCAAACTTTTTTCACTCATAAAAAACTTAGAGAGAGAGAGAGAGAGAGAGTGAGAGACAGAGAGAAAATAATCAAAGAAAAATTGGGCTTTGCTATCTATAGGGAAAATCTGTCGGTAAATTTCATCACAAGGATATTTTTCCTGAGTCAATTGAGTGTCATCTAGAGAGTGTTGACCAATGGCTTTGCATACTAACTAAAAATACAGAGAGCTATATAAGAATATAGAAATATAAAGTGGTCAGTAGTTCCTTGTACAGGAAATAAATCTGTCCAACTTGGAGAGAAGTGAAACATGATGATAACTATCTAAAGTTGTCCAGGCTATCAAAACGTCAGCTTTGGTGGAGTTCCATTAAGCTCTATTTTTTCTTTGATATGGAAGAAGAACAACTCTGATGACGAAACTTTTTTTTACTTAAATAAATAGACGCCAAGTTCAGCCAGCCATACTTGAGTAAGGCGTGTCTCTTTTGATTTTCATTCACCGTTACTTTATTTTTGAAGGGAATGATATAGCATTGCAAACGCTGATTTTGATACAACTAATTTTATACTATGGAGGACCATACAAAAAAGTCTATTCCTAAGTTCTTCATAGTAAAAAAAATATTTCTAAAGTTTAGGAAATCAAATATTTTTGAAGTCCAATGCTGTTAGGAATTATTTAATGTGAAAACGCGTCTTGCATTCAAAAATTGTAGTTAGTCCTTTTGTTATTAAGCGATTTGTGATGCTACATCATTCCCTTGTAGGTTGTGTGATTGTTACACTTTCCACCTTGTCCAGCTAAAATAAATCGAATTCTATTTTCTACTACAATAAATAAAACATTGTCACTGTAAAAGATTGTGTCGTCCTACAAGATCTTAATTTGAATTTTTTTAATGGCTTTCCTCTCTTTCTATAGTCTCCATTCTCAAAATGCATTTTGGTGATAATGAAACTGGAATTGTTCGTTTTGATGTAAAGCTGAAGGTATAAATCACTCAAAATTTTCTATAGGGTCTAGTTTCTTCTAGGCTTAGATCATATAACTCTTTTACAATATATGAAGACCATGCGCATAGATCTAAGGGAAAGAAAATTGATCGGTGGACCATCTCCAAAAACCAACTCTTATACACTTGTAGTATAAATGTATAAACCTATCTCAGAGTTTACTTCAAGTAAAACTTCTCTCTTTCCAGTCTCTCTATATACACATTTTCATTGCATTGTACTTTATATCTTATAGGAGCTAAAGGCTTGTGAGAGAATCCTAAAAGAAAAAACTACATTCATCTCTCCAAAACTCTAGGAACACAACTCTAGAACAAGCTAGAGTAATCTAACTCTAGAATGAGAATATAATATAAAAAGTGCACACATACAAAAGTCTATACGTATTAAAAGGTCGTACAACTATAAAGCTACTTTGTCCAAGCCGCGAATTTCCCATAGTTTTTTTTTTCTTTTTGCTGGATTTTATGTCGCGAGACTTGAGGAATTAAGAAGTGTAATTATAATGATATTAGGATTGTTATGAGATGATATAGAGAAATAATAAATGAATACAACGTCATGTAATTTGTTTAGTTTCAGATTTTACATGATATAATTTTCGACGTATAGTTCTATATATGTTGTGTTCTAGCTAATCTTTAGTTAAAGTTAACTACAATAGTTGCAATGTCATTTGATTCATTTAGTTGTGAATACGACATTTAATTTTGAATTCAGCGTTTTCAGATAAGTGATCCATATTGTATCAATTACAATACAACTAGTTAAAATTATGTAATTAGGAATTACGTTAACTAATGTCAACGCCATTTGATTAAATTCCTTACAAATGTGACACAAGTTAATTTTAATTGTAGATTGGAGTTTGTAGATATCCATATAAATATTTAGCTACCTCAAACGACACAAGTAATTAAAAGAGAGCTAATTAATTGATTTCTGAATATGACATTATTTTTATTAATCTTAGAGAAGGTTTAATTTCTACGACATAAACAGCCTCACTTTATTTCCCCTTTTTCTCAAGTAGCTCATATGGTTGAGTTTGTAAGAAACGCATCTCTTTTCGATTTCTTTAAGACGAAAGAAAAGAAAAAGCTCATCCTTTTAGTTTTTTTTCTGATCCAAACGAACACATACTCCGCTTTTCTTTTAGTCCAGCTTTCTCTTTTTGACTATATATAACCGAGGAGTGCGAGAAAGAGTGCACAGATGTATACTTTACTACATGAGAAAGAAAGCATTCTGTCTTTCTTTTTTATACAGAGTCTTTTACTATTATAGAGCTATAAGTATATTGCTATATTGGTTTGGTTTTATACTATAAGAGATACATATAGTTTTTTTTCCTATAGCCACATGAGACTTGAAGACATTTTTCTTTTTAGCTTTCTTTTCTTAGTCCAAGTTCCAAGTTGTCAACTTCCCTTTCCTGTTTCCAGCCAGGAGGCAAAGAAGAAGAGTTGGAACGAAGAAAAAAATTCTTTTTTTGGATTTACTTTTCCTTACTTCCTCTCTTGTAGCTTTTGCTCTGCTCTTCATATATCTTTGGCTCTTTTTGAGAAAGACCTACTGCTGTGCTTTCTTTTGGACTTGAGACAATATTTTCTAAATTTTTATACGACATGGAATTGAATTTATGAGTTTTGGGCTAGAGTATGTTTTTGGATTTTTTGGAAAGTGTTTATACTTTGAACGCCGTTCAAATATTTGTTGATAGCACAGGAGAATAAAATATTCTATTTCAGATCCTTCCATGCTGTAATTTAGAGCTTTTATTTTAATGTGCAACACTTAGTTCATAGATATTGTGCTAATTACAATTCAACGCCTATCAAAAATTTTTCTAGCTATAAATGAGAATAAAATATTTAGGTTGTAGTTAAATAAGCTATCAACTGTTGAGAGTTGTCTAAAATATTAGCCAAAAATAAAGTTCATTTCTAATGCATATTTCCTTCAAAGATCTACAATAATTCAAATACACTTGTTGAGAAAGTTGAGAACACTTAATTATAGTAGTAGAAACTTTATTGTATGTGTAACGTCTTTTCCTAGCTAATTGTGATAACTAATTACAATTAAACTTGGTATACATTATTCGGTAATTTTTTTATTGATACTAAATTACAGTTCACCGCCTATTAGAGATTTTCTAGTCATAAATGAGAATATCGTTTGTATATCTTATTTAGTTTCAAGAAGTAAAAGCAAGTAATTAACGCCGATCCGAATTTCTATGCGCATAGAGAAGAATAAAATTTCGAATCTTAGTTAGTAATTATAACATAAAATTTCTTGACTGAAGTTGACACATGATGCAGTAAAGTCCAGAATTCTATTCAAGAGAGTAAAATTCGTTTTTAATGCACACTTCCTCCAAAGATTAACGACACTGGAGGTGGCCTGGACAATAATATTACAGGACACTTGTTCTTCCTCTCTTCTTCGTTCCCCCTCTTAAAATTGTCTTTCACTCTTCACATCAATTCAAACAGCCAATATAATAGAGCCAACAACTGCCTTTATTTCTATCTTCCTGGATTGTTTGCTTTGGTTTAAAAGTCTTTTCTTTCAACTACTATACCATCATATACACCATCTTATATAGAGCTATACTATATATGTATGAAAAAGTGCAATTACAACCACTATATATGTACTAGTAGCTCAACACACATATAAGGAGAGATGCATTTTATGTGTGTAGGTTGCTCTTCTTCTGTAGAGTTGTTGCAACAAGGTGCATATAACGATATCTCTAAAAACTATATTTTTTCTGTGTGTATACAGTGGACGAAATATAATTCCCTAGACCAATATAAGTCTGCCATTAAGTGCAAAGATCACGTAAAAAAATCCACATGCTATCTTCTCACTCTCTCTCTCATCCCTTCTGTCTTCTTAGATCACATATGATGTGTAGTACAAAATCACTTGTCGAAAGCTCTTAAATTTTAATACTAGTAAATCTTATGGCTTCTTCACTATATAGAGCTAAGTCTAAAAAATTATTGTGCTAAGAACTTTTTCTTACTTCAAGACCTTAGCTTTAATTTTATAATAAGGCTATATAGAGATGGGCCTATATACTATATGGATATACAGATATATATATATATCTATATATCTATATAGTATATAGAGCTATATGTAACTGACTTCCACATAAGAATTTTTCTGTCAAAGCCTTAGCTGATGAGAATTATTTGAATTTTCCAGTTGACAGGCTACACCACTGGAAAAGGATTACTAACACACGAACACCGCCATAGGAATGAACTAAGAACTCCCCCATACTTACATTCTCCATGTTTATTTCTCCAGAGTCGCATGTGAGACACGAAAGTATTTCGAAATTAACCCTTGTTTACAAACTACAAGTGAGTCTCTATTCTATATGTATATTATTTTCTCTAAAAACTTTCTTACAAAGCTAATATTGGCTTCTATATATATACAAGTATAAACTGTATATTTAGTGCAGCTGGTGAGTTCACTATGAGTAGAATTTATAGTAGAATTAGTATCGGAACTCACCTGTCCTCTCTCGCACAATGCGAAATAGGAGAAAGAAAGTATACTATTAGAAAATAGAGTTTGAAAATTATGTTAGAAGCTTGTGAGTTGTAGGCTATGTTAGACATTATCTTGGCTAGAGGAAATATATGTAGTGTAATAAAGTGATTGCTGAGAGAGTCCAAAAAACTACTTGCTATCCTAAAAGGAAAGTTTCTTTTGCGAAATAAAGTTTTCTAATAATTACAACTCAAAGTCCAGTTCAGAGTCCAGAAGTAGAAGTTTTGGTTTATTTCCTAGCCAAAGAAACATGACGGGAGGCATAAAGTTTCCATCTTAGAGTTTCAATATAGTAAAAAGCAGGATTCTATTATTTAGATGAAAAACTAAAAAGTTGAATACAATATTCAAAGTAAAGAGTTGCATGGTTTATATGTATATGCAAAAAAAGATTAGAAATTTTCTCTTGCTTATCCAAGGCTCTTTTTTTATTATAGCTTGTTAGTTTGAGTAAAGAGAAGAAGGTGGATTTGAATTTATCTCTTAATACTAGAGTTTGATAGTCGTGTTTATATAAAAGTACAAACTAGGTTTTGTCGATTGTGTTATATATATATATATATGCTTGTTAGTAGTCATAAGGAAAATATCTCATGTTACATTCCTTCATTCTCATCGAGTTCTTTCTAATCAAAACTAGTCTACCTTTGCATGCAATCCAAAACTAGAGAGAGAGAGCAAACAAACAAAATACAGTAGCCTTAATGACAGCCTTTGAACTAGAGTTTGACTCGATTTGATTAATTTGATTTCGGCATTTTTTTGGAAGGCTACTTTTTCTCTATTTCCAACGAAAGAGAAAGCAGAGGTTTTGTTTGTATAAAGGGATATGAACATTTGTCACGCAACTTTTTAGCCAACCAAGTGAACTTTTCATAGTTGGAAGAATATATATACAGTTAGCTTTGAGCAAATCTAACTGGTGTTAAAGTCTAACGAAATCATTCTAAAAAAATTTCACTTGAGAGAAAATGAACCAAGTTTTTACTAAAGATTCATATACATTAATTTCATATTTGATACAGTGATAATAACAGTTTACTTAAGATAAGGATGGAAATTGTATACATAATTTTACAAGCTAAAAAATTCTACTCTCCGTAACTATTTTTGTTTCACTAACTACTTTAAGTTAGCCATGAATTAATTTAGTTGGCGTTAAAACCTGACAGAAGATTTCTTAAAATAATTTACAGCTTACTTTCATACGTTTTCTAGAACTGTGAGAATTGAAGTTTTTTAATAGAAATAGAAAAAAATGCGAGTTTCTAAATACAAATATATTTCAATGTAAGTTGTTTTGCAAGTTTAGAATTTTCAAATGCAAATGGATTAAGAAGAAACTATAAATAATTCCAATGCATGAAATTAATTCCGCTCAAACTTATTTGACGTTGAAATTCAACTGAAAAATTTAAACTCAATTTTATACGAAATAAACTAAATTGTTTGTTATTATTATTATAAACTAAACTAACTAAAGTTTTTAACTAAAATATGTAATTTAAAGTCTTTAATTCATAAAGACACTTTGTCGGCAACTCAAGATCTCGACATAGAAGCAACTAAAAAGAATTTAAATACTTCCATTTGATCAAAAATAAAACTAATCGGCGTTAAAGGTTATCATAAAAATTTACACTTGACATCCAAAAAAATATGCTCAAATATGCTCAAAATCTTTTTAGAAAATGAGTTACAACCTAATTTTCTTACTTTCTCCTATACATACATTCATTATACACTACCCGTGAAAGTTAAATTTACTTTCAACTAAAGTTTTTAACT
>VCNE01001379.1:0-34528 GCA_009869805.1 Oncopodura yosiiana
TTTTGATCATATCATGCTTTTGATCATATTATGCTTTTGATCATATCATGCTTTTGATCATATTATGCTTTTGATCATATCATGCTTTTGATCATATTATGCTTTTGATCATATCATGTTTTTGATCATATCGAGTTTTGATCATATCAAGTTTTGATCATATTGGTTTGGATATAATCAAGTGCCACCAAGAAATATATTAGGTAAGGTGGCATTTTGAGCTGATTTATGTTATAGACAGAGCAACTTTTCATAAATTGCCGTCAAATAGTTACGGTATAGGCAGGTTTTCGTTATAGATAAATCCGTTATAAAGAGAGTGAGCACAATGTATTAACATAGGGAACTAGACGAGAGATTGAGATTTCTATGTTACATACAGAATTACGTTATAAAGAGTTGCGTTATAGAGAGAGTCCACTGTAATACCAAAAACATTGTACACACGTGTTCCAATATGTAGACTCATGTAGTTTACTCACCAAAGACATTACTAAAATTTTGTTTTAATGATCAACCCCATGTGAAATGAAATCACACATGATTCTATAATTTCATTGTAACATTTCCTATAATAAAATCCAGGTTCCATAAGTAGCAATGACATACATGACTCAAGTAAACGTATTATTACGCACTCATAATCTGATTTATCTGAGCCTTTAGTCTAGAACTGATATCAAGCTACACACTAATGTCCTAAGGCTTTAGTCCTCTAGCTACATTTGTGGGTTTCTCTAAAACAATATGAAATGAGCTCAACTCTATTTTGAGTAATGAGCCTTAGTGATGTACTATACGATATATATATATATAGTTAAATGACGTAGGAAATGATAAACTCAACTTGTTTCCTCCCTGATCACTTTTATCCAGACTTGCCTTCTACTTTGATCTGCTTAATTCACTCAAAGTCATACTACGTGAGTTTGATACTATCATTTTGAAAAGTAGGGAAATATGTGTAATGTGATAGGAGATGAGTAGAGTCTCTTTTCACTTGAGACTCTATCATTATATAACATATTATTTTGTGCTTAACAGAACAACCCTCAGGAAATGAATGGCCTACATTTACTCATCAAGTTCCATCACATGTAATAATTTCTCAGTGTTGACATGTTAAAAAACCTAGAATGCTCAGAATTGAATTTTGTAGTGTAAGTATTATGAGACCTACTGAACTGAGATGATGATAGGGACAAGTCATATATTAGCTCATAAAATGTCAATGAATATAAGATAAATTTTTAACTCATGAACTCAACTCATAATGGAATTAGCTTGTGATAAAAAACAGTTTGAGAAAGAAGATTTGTAGGTTTGCGGATACACAAATGTGACAGTTGACAATAAATATATACTTTTAGTAGGCGTCATCAGCTCAAAACATTTGGCAAGAGTTTCAATGTTTGAACGCACTTGTCAACAAAACTAGTTATAAAGTTATTTGAGTACTTGTCATGCTTATATATTGAGCCAAGCCAAAAAGAATTTATAAAGCTCAACATCAGTTATATTTACATTTTGTTGTAACTCTTTGAAACTTTGAAATGACCAGTGAGACTTGAGGCAAGTTGAGAAATTCATTTTGTTTAGTGTTGTTATATATATATACGACATTTACATTTGCATCTGTTCAAAGTTTTAGAGAGAGAATTTTTTATATGGCGATAGAGACGAGAGTAAAAAAAATTGGTCACTAGACAATTGCGGTTTCTGTCTCGTCTTTTGATCTTCTATGTTATGTGATGCATGGTATAAGGAAGAGCAATTGAGTGAGAGTAAGTGAGCAAGAGAATCGACGAGATTGAGCTGTGAGGTGGAAAAGTAGAGAATGTTGAATGTGAAAGGTGATCTCAAAAAAGAGTCTACTGTCGTTTTCTCTTCTTGACCAAAAGGAAGCAATTTCTCAATGTGACCTCAACTCTACTCTCTCTTAGGAATTGAAACCTAGAATAGTACATGAGAACGAGAGAGTAAGGCAGGACTTCACTTTTGAAGTTGGTTACTAGTTTCGCGTGGGATGATGTTCCTTCTCAGGTTTGATGATATTTTCATCTATCAGAAGTGAAAAGTCCTAAGCCTAAAAGATGAATTTCAATCAACACATAATTATTTTTAGAAGTAATTCAAAGGCTGCATAGCACTACTTGGTTAGCATTCGTTGCTTAGATATAAATGATTCTGTTATACTAAGCAACGAACACCAAATCCTAAGATAGGCTCTAAGATTTGTTAGCTGATAATCTTACGACAAGTGATTCTGGAAAGAAATTCTCAAGTCTTCCATTCTAACAAATAAATTCGTTCCTAAAGAAATAATGATGGGTAGCCATTAATTATTTTTGAAACTGAAACCCTATTCTCAGGTGTTAAGAATACTTGATACAATTTTAACTCGACCCAAGGAACATGTATCCAACGCGAATCTGTAAACATATCTTACAACCGAACTTCTCTCTTAACTTTTTCTTAAGGCATATACTAACACACATAACATCAACAACAATGCTACATTTATGTTCCTCAACTCTGTCACAGTTCCTTAAAGCCTATTTTGACGAGACTGTAGCTTCTACAGGAAAGAAGAAAATAGCGGAAAGTCGCTTGAAACGAATGACTTTATTCCCTTGATGCCTGAAACTAAAACTAAGCTCATGTATTCTCACATCTTCTTTCCTCTCACTCACTCACACATACTCACTTTCGACAACTGTCTTAAGTCTTGTTCTGTCTAACATACATCCATCCAAGGAAAAAAACTCTCTTCAACAGTTCCAATGAGAGGAACAAATCTTTGCTGAGGGAGAAGCAAATGTAATTTTTTTCTTCTTCGTACCAAAATCTAAGCCTAGAGCATTGGAAGATGATTCTATAAGATTCTAAGTGGAGCAAGAAGCTTTAGTTTGAGAACAATTGATGCTTTTGCTATAGTTTTGTTGGTAAGAGAGAAAAATCCAATCACCTTTCTCTGCCTACGCTTTTGACCAAGACTAAACTGTTCTGAAAAAACTTGTGGCTGGAGAGGAAGGCACGTAAAGAGAGAATCGCTACATAGAAATTTTGAAAATGATGAGGCGATTTGTCAATGGCACAAAACTATCGGAAGTTTCCCATTTATTCTTTAGTTGTAGAGGTATAGAGGAAAAGAAAGCTATAGGAGCTATTTGAGAGAAATGAAAATCCTGACTTTTATGAGGTCGACTGAGACAACATATATTTTTTCATTGTGACAGGTTATTAAAGGTGCTACACTAGGAAGTATGAAAGTGAGAGAGAGCTGCGCTTGGGTGTTAAATAATAGTGTGAATTTCATCTCGATTATTTTTAACAATGATTCATTTATTGACTTGATATTGGGCTTCTCTAATGTTTTTTGATATGCCTCATTATTTTTAAGGATACTTTTTAAAGAGTTATAACTTATAGAAGTACAAGCGAAATCTGTTTATGGTGATACTTTCTTATATACGTAAACTCTAGACTTTGCAGTTATTCATTTAATGCTAATTTTGATTGGAAGCTAGAGCTTTGATTTTCTTAGGTAATGCTAGTTTCTCTGTTGATTAGTTTCTGTATTCAATGAACCTTAGAGCAAGCTTAAATGTAAGGTTCGTGGAAATTATTAAAAACAATTCAACATTCATTAGTCTCGATTTTTATCTAAAAATCACCAAACCTTACGTGCATAAGAAACTACATATAACACCATATCCCTTTAATTTCATACCAAACTAAAAGAAATCTTGTCCATTTAAGAATACAGTGGAATCTGTCTATAACGGTGGGCCAAGAGCCAAACAATTTCCACTCTTAAACATAACACTCTTGTAAACAGAGTCTGTCTATAACGATATTAGGAACAAATCAAGCGCATAACCGTTATATAGAACTTTTTTCGATCAAAATGCTGAATTACATAGTCAAATTTACTTGCAGCATTAGCTTCAGTTGCTTGAGCGTGCCAAAGATTTGAACTATTGCTTTATTTAGATACCCGGCCCAATTTTCCACAAATTTCACTACTCCTTTTTCAGAAAATGGTAAAAATACCAAATGAAGATTTCGTTTTTATTCAATTACCGTTATAGAGAGAGCCAATTTTCCTAAAATTGGGTGGAAATACACCGTTATAGACAGAATACTCTTATATACAGAACCGTTATAACGAGAACCGATATAATGTATTTAGATAGGCTTTAAGCTGGGCGACTGAAAGTCACCGATATAGACAGAATACCATTATAGATGGCTACTCTTAAAGACAGATTCCACTGTATTAGCACTTAAATCTTCTACCCACACACTATATTCTCACCTTGAGCAAAAAAAGCTCTAAAAAGTGACAACTTGACTGACATGACAGAACATATTGAGCACTTTAACTTTTTTTATGGTCGTCATTTCACATTTGAAGCCCACCTGGAAAGATTTTCTCGTCTCACATTTCGCACTCTCATCTCATCTCATATATGGCACACTTGCCAAAATAATAGGAAATGCAAACTTTTTAACCGAGAGTACAAGACTTCTTCTATAGTATTTAGACACGGTTCATATGTTCTGTTTGAAACATTTTATTGTTGTATACGTTTCTTAACTCGCCGGGTGTTATTATACGCCTTCTATCCTATTTTCCTAGCTCTGTATATATTGCACAACAACGAACATTTACGAGCATTCTTTTTTGCAATTTTTTTCTTCTTCTTCTCTTTCCAACAGTTTATTATACAATATACTGTTCCTTAGCTTCGCAATACATTACATAGCTTTATTACTGTTGTGCCCTAGTTATAAGAAAATTCCCTCTACTCACTTTTTAACACTCCTCATAAGCTCCAAGCTTTCATAAGACATAAAAAAACTCAAGAGAAAAACTTTTGTAGTAAAACATTCCATATGAACACTTTTTTTCTTAGATGAAAGCTTCGACTAGTGTCATTAACACAAAAACAAAAAGGTATAGCCTAGGAAAAAGTTTCTAATGCTATTTCTTATTGGAGCAAAACGTGTGCTTTTATTGAGGATTGAAAACTTTTCTTCAGTTATTGACACATAATTCAAGAAAATAAGCTTTAAAAAGATTTTTTTTTATTTTATTAGAAAAAAATTATTTATTTACAGGTGAGTTGGATAAGAAAAAAAGATCTTCATATCCTTACAAGTGGAAATCACGTTTATACAAGTGACCCAAGGATTTCTCTATTAAGAGAAGGAAAGTTGCTCAATTCATGGACATTAAAAATTACTAGTGCTCAACGTAAAGATGAAGGACAATTTGAATGTCAAGTAAATAGTGAGCCCAAAACAACGGCAATACTTCATCTACTAGTTTTGGGTAAGTAAGAAATTTAAGTAAGTACGAAAGTCTTGAGTTGTATTATAAAGATTTTTTTTGTGGCTAAAGGAAATGTAATGATGTACGTAATCTCAGCAAAGAATTCGAATTTGCATATGTAATAGGAGTAATAGTAGTACAGTTTATTAAACTTGGAATAGACTCAGTGAAGAAATAGATTTTTGGCTTCAATGCGACATTTGTAAACATGAAGAGAGAGAGATGAGATTACGTTTTTTATTCAGAAATAAAAGGGAGATGCTCGATTAATCCAAGCAAAAGACAACTTATTTTTATCTGTATCAATGTATTGCCAGAGAGGTTGAGCTACTTTGGTCGATGGGCATAGCTGTGTAATTCATGCTCAAATTTTTTTGCTATTAGTATTTATTAATTGTGTTTATACTTAGAAAATTTAGAATTCCTGTTTTAAGCAAATATCTCAAATTTTTTAATTCAAGAACGGAAATTTCGAAAGATTCTAACAGCTTTTTAAAATCAGTGTTTAAGTTTAGCGTCGCTAATTTATTTCTGTTACAAAACTTTCAAAATTGTAGTTTCTCAAAGATATAATGAAACTAGCTTTATGGTAAATACTAGAATTAAATTCTAATTAAGCTTAAAATTAATTAAGTAATCGGATGAAAATAGATGCGACTTTCCTTGCAAACGTAATCACCTAATAAGCGTTACTAAAATACGACCGAACTTGAACGCCACTTACATTAATTTTTATACGTAATTGACGTATAGCTTTTCTGCTTGTAGTTGCAAGCATTTTAAACAATTGTAAATTTATAGTTGTATCCTTATTACTAAGCAGCAGTTGTAATTTTGTCTGTCTGTCTGAAGCCCTCTGAAACTGCGTCAAGATTGGGTACATTTTATAATTAGTATAGTGTCGTTACACAAAATGTGTTTTGTGCCTTAGTATTCAAGTTGACTATATACTTATCGAGTTAATTATGCATCTTATGTTGGAGGTGGGTATTATCTAAAAATATTTAATTCGAATATATTACAATGTCGTGTTATTACTGATTAAATTAAGTAGTCATGTAATGACTAGCGCACTACTAGTTACATTACTAATATTGCTTACATAATTACAAAAACATTTCTCATGAATTCTCTGAATTGCAATCAGAGACTCAATTATTTACCTTGCCTAACTCTGTTGCAAAGCTTATGTCACAAATGTGAGGATATTAGACTAGAACTGCTGAACGTCTCTTCTTTTGCATTAAATGCTTATATGAGGTTGATGGTTCTGAATTTCTTTTTGAAAAGAGAGAAATAAGATTTGAAGAGAGTGACACAACACAAAAATAAGATAACGAGAAAGTTTCAAGCTCCTCTCTTTATCCAAAATGACATTTTATACTGTATCTACTCTAATAGTTAAAATGAATATTTTCGTAGCTTTTGAAAGCAAAGAGTCTCGTATCAGATTTCTTTTTTGAGAAAAAAAACTTTGCTCTTTACATTTTAATTACCAGCTTAAAACTATTATTCTCCAGACTTTTTTCTGAAAAAAAGACTACAAAACTTTCTTCTATTTTTGTATCATGTTGAACTAATGTTGCTTTGGTGGTCTGTGTGAATTTAATGTTGTACATCTAAAACTTGGGAAAAACTTTGCTTTTTCCACATTTCAACACTAACATTAGCATTAGAGTAGTACAGTACATTCAACTTGAAATGAATTTAGAAAAAAATGTCAACTTTCCAAACTTTTTTCTTTTGCTGAGCTGATTCTTCTTTTTTTCTTGCTGAAATGTTGCAAACTTGAAACTCTTCAATGTTCTCTGAAAAAAAAGCTTAGACTCAAGTTTGCAAATGACTTTTACTACTTACTCTACAAATCCTAAACCGCATTAAATGTTAGAGAGTTTGCTTTGCACTTCAAAAACTACGTAGAGTAAGACTTTACAATGGACTATAATTACTAAATCTTATGAATATTCATTTACTTTTATTAACATTAGCTTTCTCTCTCTCTCTCTTACAGTGGTTTCAAATTTTCAAAATCTGACTGTAAAATGAATTCCTAATTAAACTTTAATTTTGATTTTTCTATAGGACCACTTGAAACTACTGGCAATTCTCCAATGCTAGCTAATGGAATGCTTCAAAAGGACTCTACTCCGCTTCAGGATTCACATTTTGAATCTTCTAAGATGAAAGGTAAAGTTTGAGAAAATGCCTACAAGCTATATGACAACATGACAGAGATATTTACACGTCACAATCTTTGAATTCTCAAGAAACTTAATGCTAGTGGCAATAGTAGAGCTTATTTCGATAGAGAATGTGTGACTTTTGCAAGTTTGTAATGCGAATTTCAGATGCTAGAGATCATAAGATTTAAAAAATACTAGTGGCCTGTTATCTACTCACGAACCTGGATATAAATATTAATTTTGACAGAATTTAAAGTAGAATTTTGTCATTAGCTAAAATTTGATGACTCATTTGAATTTACTTTAGTACTGCTTCAACGAACGAGTAGTTATACAATGGAATCTGCCTATTAGGAAAATTTGTTGTCTCTATAACGGTTATTGGGCAAAAACTACATCTTCAGTCCGCCTTTAAATTCTCAAGAAACTTAATGCTAGTGGCAATAGTAGAGCTTATTTCGATAGAGAATGTGTGACTTTTGCAAGTTTGTAAGGCGAATTTCAGATGCTAGAGATCATAAGATTTAAAAAATACTAGTGGCCTGTTGTCTACTCACGAACCTGGATATAAATATTAATTTTGATAGAATTTAAAGTAGAATTTTGGCATTAGCTAAGATTTGATGACTCATTTGAATTTACTTTAGTACTGTTTCAACGAACGAGTAGTTATACAATGGAATCTGCCTATTAGGAAAATTTGTTGTCTCTATAACGGTTATTGGGCAAAAACTACATCTTCAGTCCGCCTTTATCATTTTCCGAGGAAAGAGTAGTGAAAGGTATAAAAATAGTACCAGACATGTAAATATAGCAATAGTTCAGATTTTTGGTACGTTGAAGCAACTCAAGCCAATGCTACTAGTAAATTTGACTATAGAATTTAGTATACCGATCGAAAAAGTTCTTTCTATAACGGTTATGCGCTTCATTTGTTCCTAATACCGTTATAGACAGATTCTGTTTATAAGAGTGTTCTGTCTATAACGGTGAAAATTGTTTGGCTCTTGGCCGACCGTTATAGACAGATTCCACTGTAGTTATCATTCAACTTTAAATTGCGATTGACTTTATTTATTAGTAACTAAATCTGTTGATGTGACGAAGAGACACATGACTCAAAATATTAGTTTGCGAATACACGTGTGTCACTTTGAGTTTTGAGCTTGGAGAAATGAAGTTGGCTACTATATAGAGAGGAAAATAATAGGGAAAGTAACTGCAAAAGCATCAAGTGTATGTTTCTAGTGAGAAAAGGATTAATTTTGAGTCGTAACTGAACTGATTACTACAGGGAATATATTGACTAGAGCTGTAGAGAGAAAGACATGATTCTCCACTTGAGCTCTTTTCTCTAGCACTAGACTTACCTTCGAGTCATATCACTTCATATTTGCATATTTTCACCAAAGCTTCTTCTTCAAGCTTAGCATGACATAGACACTCTTCACTTTCTTCTATATACTCTCGTATTGTTAGTTTTCAAAAGTTCATTTAGTTCCTATGTTTCAAAAGTATTCTAGTGTCAATTTTATGTGTTGAAATCCTTTTTCTGAATTCTTGGAATAAAAAGCCGAAAGCTAACTTTGACTCTACAACTTAAACTTGCAAGAATGTTGTCACCTTTGTCATTATTTCTCTCTTCACAACATCCAAGTTATATAGAGTACATACAAATCAAAGTTGTAAATTGTGTGTGACACATGACCAAGTCCATTTAGAAAACTGGTGTATAATTTATGTCTCATGTTGAATTAGCACATGGCCAAAGTTTAAATGAATTTTTTTAGCCGCAGACAAGAATTGTTTAGGATTCATTATCATGTCACATCTAATCCTTTTGAACGTTAAAGCAACAGATTAATTGATCCAATGACAAATTAAGAATTAGCCCACTTTTTGTCATTAACTCTCGTATAATAAGAAAATAGCTTATAGTGGAATCTGTCTATAGCGGTATTCCTTTGCAACAGCTACAACATTCTGACATACAACACAAGTGATATAATCATACGCTTATGTCGTTAGAAAAGCTGAGACATTTGTTAGAAGATTAAAAAAGACGGAAATCTAGTTGAGATGTTAACTATATAATCCTTATTCCTAAAATATTCTCGAAACAGAAGAATGTCACGTCACGCCCATAGATACATTTTGATTTATTCTATTTTGTATTTTCAGGCATTGGCTACCAAGCAAAGATTCTTGGGCCAACAACTCTTCAAGTGGAACAAGGCGCCACAGTCAACTTGACTTGTCACATTTCTCACTCTTCAACAACACCCGCAAGTCGTAGCAATGTTCCTAGCCTCTCTTGGTTTTTCAATGATATTCCTCTATTTAATGACATGAGAAGAAGTCGAGGAGGAATCAACACGGAAGTTGAAAAAGAACAATTTTATACAACATCAAAACTTTTTCTTCTCTCTGTTGATAAAGCTGACGAGGGCAAATATTCTTGTGGTGGACAACTTGTTTTTCCGTCAACGGTCACTTTGCATGTCATCTCTTCTTCAGAGTCTCGTAAGATGTCGTAAGAATAAAAAAAGAATGTCATTTGAGGCAATGACCTTCTTGAGCTTATATAGCACGTGCCATAGTAGAAAAAATTGAATGAATGTTGTTCAATGATGTAATTTCATGCTTTCATCATCTACTTATACTATGTGATGTTATGCTGTATGTTGATCTTCGTGATTCACATGTAATTGCAATGTAGAGCTTAAGAGTTTCACGGTTCCGGTATGTTTCAAATCATTATAGAAAATGACTAGGAGCAAAGACAAGAGGAGCACATGTGAGTTTTGCAAGGAAATGTAGTCTACTCACAAAGTAAATTATTTTACGAAGGATAACCGATTATCTATAACAGTAGCCGAATATATAAAGTACCGGTATAGAGAGAAAGCTATATAAAAGCACAGGAAATATACCGCTATAGATCAACTACCGTTATATAGAATTTATTTAACAAATCTAGAGAAAAGCTCTGCCGGAAGATTGAAATATGACCAGTATAGACAAAATACCGTTATAGAGAGAATTGATCAGATATTTTGGTAATCTTTAGCACCGGGAAACTAAAACTTACCGGTATAGTTACAATATAGTTATAGATCTATTCTCGCCTGTAGTTCTTTCCTGAAGTAAAATTTAAAACTTAATAAAGTTGAGATTTCTATATTACGATACAAAACCAATTTCAAAGATAACCGTTATAAATAGTACCGGTATAAAGATGCAACACTATATTTAATGAATATGACATTATATAGTATTGCGCTATACGCAATATAAGAAATCATGAGTAGATTTGCATTTTAGTGAATTGACAGCATTTCCTTGCAAACTTACTTTACATTGAGTGTGTTTTGTGTGCATCGAGGCTAATTGTTTTGGACGAAAACCAAAATAGAGATGAAAGAAACGGTAGAGAAACCAATTTTGGCTTTACTATAGTTTATATAAACTGCTTTTACTATTCATTCACAATCAATTTAATATGCTTATATATAGTTGTGAAGCACGTGCCAATATAAGTAATGTTCCTAACGTAATTACAATGCGTAATAATAGTAGTAGACACAACATACGAAACAACATCAAACAATTACAAAATTTCAATTACAGTTGCCACAAGGTTAGTAACAAAGTAGCGGTTATAGAGAAGAGAAATTGTGTTTAGACTTTACTAGTCATATTCATCATAACATAAATAAACTTGGTGTGCGTATTTATTACATAGCTTTGAGCATATGGCCAGGCCACACAATATATGCGGAAATGAATGAAAAATGCCAGCATACGCACATCCTATTATTACTACACTTAGTTTCATAATGGAGTTTAGTACAGAGGAATGAAGCCTCATTGACGGTACACTTTCCAAGATCATGAATATGAATTTTCATTTTGGGCTCTAATGCAGAAAGAGAGCAGAGGAAAGTATATAAGGCAACGAGGGGAAAAATTAATAAACTCTACATGTGGTAGTGGTCGTGGCAAGCAATACTCATTTATATTCTACTCTATATGTAATTCTTCTCCTATTTCATCAGATACTAACACCATTAGAAAAAAGAGAGAAATAATGAAAAATATTCACTATAAAAGAGAACAATTTATCCTTGGAATTGCATACAGAGTTTTGTAAGTAGGATGAATTTTGATTACAATTAGCGATTACAAATTAAATTAAATTTTAATTTAGAGGTTACAAGGCTACAGCTGTAATTAAAGTTCCAAGATCTTTTTAGACAATTACAATTAATTCGACCTTTTGTAATTAATTACTTTTTTTACTGTAGTTGATTATAGTACAGTGGACTCTCTCTATAACGCAACTCTATATAACGTAACTCTGTCTATAACGTAGAAATCTCAGTCTCCCGTTTAGTTCCCCATCTTAATACAATGCCCTCAATCTCTTTATAAAGGATTTGTCTATAACGGAAGACTGTCTATAACGAAACTATTTAAGACATTTTATGAAAAATTACTTTGTCTATAACATAAATTGGCTCAAAATGCAACCTTACATTATATAATTCTTACCGTTTTTGACAAATTTTCTCCAATATTTAAGATCCTGAAAACTTTTCTTGTGTCGTAAAGCTTTACTTGTCGTTCAGAATCATATTACTCATATGTACATAAACATATAGTAAATAAAAACGAATGAGTCTCTTTATAACGGAAATTATGTTATTTCGCTCCAAATTACGCTATAAAGAGAGTTTATCTTTTATCATTCTCTCTATAACGTAGAAAATTAAAAAATTTTGGCGTTACGTTATAGAGAGAGCCCACTGTATATTAAGGTCTAGAATGGCGACGATTACAATTACTCAATGATTACTTTGCAATTACAAGTTGTGTTAGTAGATTATTTGTCCTTAATTATGTAATCGATTCCCAAGTAAAAGTAATTGATTACATTTCTCTTGCGTTAACCACACAATGCACTATTATCCTAATTACTAACTGTAATCGTTAATCAAAACTTTTCGATTACACAGCTCTGCAAAAGAGAAAAACAAGTGACGCATTTACGAAAACAATTAGAAAGAATGTAAGAAAAGGGCTGAATCTCGCCGTTTTATTATCATTTATTGATGGTAGCACCGAAGAAAACTTTTTTTATTTGCTACTTAATATTGCTAATATCGCCTGTCATAACAAACTTTATGGCTTACATATATTACTTCTCTATATTATGCTTCCTTACGCACAATTCAAAAACTGAGATTTTCTCTCTCTACTTCAAACAGCTATTTTTCTCTCAAAACAATATAAACAACATGAGTAGTGTGCTGTAGTAGTTACGCATATAATAAACTCATAAAACATATTTTTTCATAGTATAGTCTTCGTCAAAAGAGTTGGAAGAAACATTGAGAAGTAGAGTTTTGAAGCGAGTCGTGAAATTGGAAAGGAGATGGGAAGAATATGAATCATCATAAACGTCAAAAGCACAATGCCAAAGAGTCGTTGTAGCGTACGTATAGTCAAAAACTTGCAATCCTTTTACTTTCTTCAACAATTCCTCTATATATAGTTGTCTCACTCAAAAGTAGCTCATGTTTTGTGTTGTAATGCAATGTAACAGAAGAGAGAGAGAGAACATCTTATCTTCTCAAGATCCCACTTTTTGTCCCTCCTTTCACATCCAAGTCCAGAAGCAAAAGTTCAACAATGTGGAAAAAAGAGAGTTTCAGAGTAAAGAATAATGTTAGGAAACAATTGCCAGACTTTTTTCCCTGTCACAGTTGATTATTGCGTAAATACTTGTCTACTACAGAGAAGAACATAGTAGAGACTAAACAGGGCACATCATTAGCTAAATGCTTTGAGTTGAATGACATAACTTGGAAATGTTTAGTGTGGTCCGCTTTCTCCAAGAAATTTTAGAAATAGAAGATAGAGATGCTGCGATGTGGTTTAGGAAACATTTTCAAAGTTATCAGAGGCCCTTCCAGCAGTTCTGGTTAAAAAGTCTAAGATATAAGCTACAGTGGTTTAGTGGTGGAGCGCTTACCTTGAATGCGAAAGGTTCTGGGCTCGAATCCCTGAAGGAGAGATTGTTTGCTAATTTTATTTCATTTTTTACTACAATTCTCTGTGGTATATATTTCATTTAGAAGTATATCCAGCAACATAGCTTAGTGGCAAGGTACTTACCTCAACAATAAAGGTTCTGGGTTCGAATCTCTGAGAGTTCAAGTTTTTAGTTTATTTTGTTGCGTTTAGAAAATGTTTCAATTGATTATCGTGATGTAATGACAAAGTTCTGTGCATCAATTAAATATCAACAGTCTCATTATAGATTAATCGTAGCATTTAGCTAATTTTGATATATTGCAGTTTTTATCAATCAAGAGTTTCATTTTAACCAAAGGAAGTCTAATAGCGACTTAAATTTAAGCAAAAAATAGTTCTTAGTATTTTAGAATTACATGTTTATAAAAAGCCATCAATACCCTTTTATAAAACGATAGTGTGTGTATGGTGTAAGTATCCAATTCAACTGCAAGGGCCACATATAAAATACAAGTGGCGTCTAGCTATGTGTACTATTATTTCCTTTTTATTTTCAGGTTACAACTTTCCAACGAGATTTTATTATAATAATTAAGAAACTTATTTAAACCAATCTACAGAGTAGATTTGGCCACTAGTTACCTATATATTGAAAACTAAAATTTTCAAAAACGTTGACAGGTTTGTTCATAAAAAGAATGAACGGCGTTCAACTTCTCAATATTAAGGAAGCGCGTTTAAAACCAGAACTGCTGGAAGAGCTTTACAACTTGTGGTAGAGTATTGAGCCTTATTTAATGAGCTTGCTAGAAACGTTGAACATGTAAAACTGTAGTATTATTAGCCATGTTTGGTGTTTTTCCTCTTGTCTGGTCTCTCTATATGCAAGAGATATGTAGACAAAATGCAAAATACAAAAGTTGAGAAAGCTACAGAATAGATATGAACTTTGAGTAGAAGAGACTCTGGGGCATTAAAAATAAAATATATGTTATGTACATTTATTTCCTCTATACAACTTTCTCTTCTTCTTCTTCCATACAATATTATGAGACTACATAACACATATATTTATGATAGTCAAAGAGTTTTCTTGTGCCTATACTTACTATAAGTATACATGCATATATGTACAAGGCTTCAGTAGAAAAGGGAAAGATGTAACAAAATTTCACTTTGCTACTTTCTCCTTTCCTCTTCTCTCTCTCTTTGAGTTTCATTGTATAGACTAAAGCTTGTTTCTTCTTTTTACACTTATTATGCTTAGGCCCAAGTTTTCTCCCTTATTTCCAGAAGTTCATGAACCTGTCTCTACCTTTTATTTTAAGATGTACACAATGCCAAGAGTTTTGAACCTTTGAAGTCTTCTTCTAGAAGATTTGAACTTTGAGGTTTTACTTTTCCCTTCTTCTAGAATATAAGAAAAGAAAATATATAACAGAGTTTCATGTCTTGAAGTATTACGTATATTATTACGCAAGTTTTGAGTCTTTTTAGTATTATTTGTGATCCTGTTGTTTAAAAGATGAAGAAGGAAGTTGAAATAGAACTTTTGTATCTTGTGGGTGTGTATATATATCTATGATGCTCAAAGTTTTTGGAAATATATTTTATACTAAACTGGGAAATGTCCATCACATCATATTCTTTAGTATTGTATTTTATATAGTGAGCTAGTTTCCCTTTAGCACAGAGCATTAAGCAATAAGACTCTTTAGATGAGGAAAGTCTTTATGTCTCACTAAACTTGATGTTGATTTGATGTCATATATATATATGTGTGTGTGATAGTGATGCCGTTTTATTAGCTGCGTAGTATCTACTATAGTAAGATAAAGTCTTTGGAGTTGATGAGATCAGGAAAGAAAATAGGGGATATCAAACTAAAGAATTGAGTCTGAAATGGACAGGAAATGAATTAAACTGTAATTAAGTGCAAGTCCATTTCCAACTTGTTATTGTTCAGAAAGTAGTAAAGCTAACGGTGCTTATATTTAGAGACGAAACTAGTGTTGTTGAACGGTTAATTTTTAACTAGTTTACTGATGATGTGTCGCTGTTTGGTTCGACTTGAGAATTTTTTGGTCGACTGAAAATTTTAGTGGTTCGGTTACGACTAGGTTGCAAGGAATTTCGACTTGGTTCGTTAACACGTTTTAACAGCACTAACTATAGTAGAATCTGCCTATAACAGTGGGCAAAAGGCAAGCAATTTACACCGTTATAAATAGAGTCTGTCTATGCCGGTATTAAGAACAAATCAAGTGCATGACTGTTATAAAGAGACCTTTTTTCGATCAGAATATTGAATTACATAGTCAAATTTACTCGCAGCATTGACTTGAGTTGCTTTAACATGCCAAAGATCTGAATTTTAGCTTTACTCAGATATCTGAGTGCAATTTTCCAGAACTTTCACTACTCTTTCTCCAGAAAATGGTAAAAATGTCGGCTGAAGATGTCGTTTTTATTCAATTACCGTTATAGAGAGAGTCAATTTTTCTAAAATTGGTTGGAAATTCACCGTTATAGACAGAATACTCTTATATACATAACTGTTATAAGGAAAACCGATAAAAATGTATTTAGATCGACTTTAAGTTAGGAGACTGGAAAGTCACCGTTATAAACAGAATACCGTTATAGACAGAATACCGTTATAGATATGTACTCTTATAGATAGATTTCACTGTATAGCATAGTCAGCAAGCAGAGCTGGAAGTATTTTAAAATGTCCTTCCATCAGATTAAATGCTTTTAATTGAACATCCATTGTAAATACAATTGGTAGTGACTTGAGCCAGCTCTGACTTGAGCCATTAGATATTAGCGACACAGTAAGCAATCCTGATTTCTCCTACTGTCAATAAACTTTAATAGTTAAAGCTCTCTTTCTCTCTGAAGTGTGTGTGTGTGATGTGTGGAATGAGAAATAAAATAGTTCTCCTTCTTCATCTACTATATAAAGTTGTTGATGACAATTTTTTCTTGATGTTGATGTGTTTTGTAGATTCTCGTCACGCTGTGAATGAGTTGATGCCGATGGTATCGATTGCCAATCGTATTTCTCCTCTTTCGGACTCTTTCCTCTTCATTCCCTCTGGACTTTTATGCTGCTGTGAAGACAAAAGTTGTTTGAGTTGGATCGTTGTAATCAGAAGGCACATGCATCTTGCTCTTATCTTCTTGCCCACCTTCATTCTCCACATACTTTTCTCAACAACATTCTCCTCCGACTTTTTTCAAAGAGAAAAAGTAATAGTTGACTCCAGTGTCGTCACCACTACTACAACTACACCTAATAAATTTACTAGTTCCACTTCCACTTTCACAGATATTGCTGATGATACAATTCCCAGTGCGACGACGGGAAAAGAAAAGAAGAGTTGCAGGAGGTGATCCCTATCTTTAGTTTAGAAAAAAATACTGTAGTGAAAGAAAAAGTGTTCAATGTTGAAAGTTTTTGTATATAATGTACTTGTTATATAAATACTGTGTAATAAATATATTCGACTGAGAAATGTATATAAAATGTAAATAAAATGATTTTCAAAATAATGTGAAATATTTCGAACAATTATTACAAAGCTATACATATATAGCTAATATATAGCAGGGTTTACAATGACGTGACAAGGAAGAAGCATTTGTTGACTTGTTCTTATCAATCTGTTTATTTTGCTTGAACAACTTCCTTCGCAAATTCAACTTTGTCCCACAGTCAGGAATGGCAGTGAAAAACTTGACAAGTGTTACTAAAAATTATGACCTAGGTGGGAATCGAACTGCGGACCATATTTGAACCTAGGGAAAAGAACTCTATAATGACACTTTGCATTGGTTGACTCAATAGAGAATTAAATTTACATATTGGAGAAAATATTTCAAAAACCGTAAGAAATATATACGAAGAGTATTTGAGCCAATTTACGTTATAGACAGAATAATTTTTCATAAAATGCCTTTAAATAGTTACATTATAGAAAGGTTTCAGTTATAGACAATCCCTTATAAAAAGAGTGGTCTCAATGTATTAACATAGGGAACTAGAGAGGAGAGTGAAATCTCTACGTTATAACGAGTTGCATTATAGAAAGAGTCCAATGTATTAGAAAATTGTAAAATCACTCATTCCTGTACGAAGTTGTACACATGTTATTAATACATGTACTTAAGGCATCTTGTCCAACTTTGAGAGATATGAAAACTGAGTGAAGCAAAGAGCTGAGAACTTGTGATACTTCCTTATCTGCAAAAGTAATTAATGGATTAACACGTAACAACATCCTTCGAAATTTCTCACTATGATAGCAACAAGAAATGTTCTCCAAAGTTGACAGTATAGTCATATATATACATAAGTTGTTACTATTGTGTGTCTTCAATGGCATATGCTAAAAGTGTTAATATAAAAGCTTACCTTATTTACGTCTTTGCATAATATTTCATTTTCGTAGAATTCAAATCAGAGATTGTGATGAGTAGGAATGAAATAGAGCGAAATGAAATCCTCTTCTTTTTCCTCTTGACTACAATTTAAGAATTGAAGATACAAAAGTCGGCTTTTCGCAATATAAGGTATTTCTTAGAATATATATTTACAGATTGAGAGAGGAAACAGAGAGATACAAAATACGCAAGGAAATGGAATTCATTTTCTACAGAGACGTATAGTGTCTAACCTTATTTACACGAGAAGATGAGATTTGGAAAAGGGATTGTTGAAAACCTCTTGGGACACTGCTACTCTTAATCATATTTTAGACGACTTTGCATACATCAACGCATCAACAGTCCTCTCTCTCTCTCTACGCAAAAAAATCTCAGAGTCTCTCACTAAGCTTAATGGCAAAAGTATACCAATAAGAAAAGACGTCTTTTCATGAGAAAAGTTGCAACTCTTGCTGGTAGAGTAATAAAAACTCTATATTCTTATCAACTGTCGAATGCATTTGATGAAATTTAAAGATTTAGGACGTCACTGCTAACATATGCTAATTTATATGCAAATAATTAATAAGCCTTTTTATGTAGTGCAGATAGAACAAATATTTCTTGTTGACATTTTAGGCGTGAGCTCAAATTGTATTTTTAGATGAGGGCATATGGCTAATTGCATTTGTTGATTAGGAATAATTATTCATCAGTTTGCTATTAAAGTTGCTGAATTTCGCGTTGAGTTTAATTGACAACATTTCTTGTAAGAAAAAAATGTGTCCCAACACTGACAACTTTACAGTTTACACTACATGGAGAATTTTTAGACCACTATTTCAATTCTTAAGTCTTTTGGGTACATTTCCCTTAACTCTTGTCCACAATGATAAAAATACGAGTGACATGGATAATGTCAAGTCTCCAGAAGAAAATGAGCAATCTGATGACGTGAGCAGAACGAAGAAAACTGGAGAAAATTGCTGCAGTTCAATTTCTACACTACAATTCCTCGTACTGATTTCATCAATAGCCGACTTAATATTTGTCAGCTCTACACTAAGTCATTTAATATTTAGTGGTAAATCAGACGCAGTGACTACAATAGCAACATCAACGTGGATTTGTACTAATATTGCTACTCTATTAATTTTTTGTACTTTCACCTTTAAAAGTGGAAGTATCAGTCAATTACTAAATGAATGGGAGGCTGCAGAGAAACTTGTGATTTTTAGTCCAGAAACTTCTGGAAAGCTCCAAGAAAACTTTATCGCAAGCCAACGACGATTTTATATAATAACCAAAATATTTTTAGCTGCTGTAGTGAGTGGTTCATTACTACAAATTTGGTTTAATATGTATAACTTACCTCGAGTTCCAATTTACATTTATTCTTTGGTTGACATCGAACATGAGATCCCTTGGCTGAAAATCACATCGGTTGTATTTCAATTGGTGATAACTGCTGTCTTTACATCTGTGCCGAGTCAATTTGAAATTTTGTTGATAGCATTTTCTCGAAGTGTTTACTTCAATTTGAATTCGATAATGAGCGATTTCGAAACTTTGGACATTTCAGAAGAAACGCGGGAGAAACAAGTGCTTTTAAAAATTCGGCAGGCTGTTGAAAAATTTGAAATTTTGTCGAAATTGGTTGCATCATTTAATTCAGTTTTTTCTTGGACTTTATTTCTTTTCGAAGGATTGCTAGGCTTTTTACTATGTATGTTAGCCTTCGTTACGCTACGACATCGAGCGTCTGTCGCGGCAATGCTTATTTTCTATTTTACCGCCGCTCGAATTGTTATCAGTAGTTGCGCACTATTTAGTAGCACAGGCTCTGTTTATAAGGAAAGTTTACGATTTAAACATATTGGGCTAACTGCTCTATTAAAATTGAGTAGTGAGCAATCTAACAATTTTGTTAATTACTCCTGGTATGAAAAAACTCTAAATCATTGTCAAGCTTTTGGAATACTTTCCGGAAACTTTTTCCATATTAGACCTATTACAATTCTTACATTTTTTTCTATAGTCACTACTTATCTTATAGTGTTGCTTCAATTGTAAACTTTTTAATTGTGGAATATTGTAATAAATGTAAATGAGAAAAAAAGTTTAAGACTCTCTGTTCAATGCTACACGCCTTCTTGACACGAGAGAGAAATATAGTTAATTAATTTGACCATTGTTATTTCTCTTTTAAAGAACCACCCACATTGTTTTCACAAGTGATTTATTGCCTTTGAATTTTGTTTTCTATTTAGAGAATTGCGTATCAATGTGCGTATAGACTAAATGTTTGTTTCTCATTTGATATTCCATATGTAACTTTTCCTCTTGAATTATGCAAAAGAATTTTCCACTTGTGTGCATATCAACAAAAATCCATTTCTTTTTCGTTCAGCCTTCTTGATGTATTTTTTGCCATTAAATCTCAAAATGCCCCTTGTATAAATATATGATAAATAAAATGCGAAAGAGAGAGACGAGATTTTGTAAATTACTCATCATTAGCTTTATTTTTGTATTGATTGTGTTTTTTTTGAAGGAAAGAAAACTATGGGGCAGTTGTAGGAAAATTCTACAATTTTGTAACCGTCTTCTTCTTCAGTTTTTACTCTAACTCTTACTCTTAGCCTCTTACATTGTACGTTGAGTTTTTTTAGTAATTTTTTTAACCACTATAGCATTATTTCCAATTCTTACATTTAATATACATATAGTAATTATATAATATTAGTCATCATTTAAACATACTACAGGAGTATAAAACCAAGCCTTTCTCAGAATGAGCTTAGCTACAATTTTTCCTTTCCTCAATTCAAGGGTCTAAAAGTATTTTTACAGTATTAAGTTTATACATATTGACCTAACCTTTGGAAATCAATACACAGTCATACGCTAGCATACAAATTATGACCTTAACCCTTTACACACTCTTAATATACATCACTAATACATAAATAACCACAATTTACATAAAGTACAATTTTTTACAGACATTACTTTAGTATTAATACTTTAATAGGTTCGTTCACATCGCCCCGTCACAATTTCATCCAAGACAAATTATAACGTATACAAGATGAAGGACGGAGATGAGGCTAAAAGGAATTAAGATTTGGCTCATTTTCACACTAATTTGGTTCTGGGACAAAAATTTCCTTCATACACTAAACTCTCAATTTTACACTCAATGATTTTCCTACTTCAAAATATTTACATTGATTATCCTATACTTACAACGATACATATATACATACATTACTAAATAATTTTTATTACAAATACAAAGAACTTGGAAAGAAAACTTAATATGTAACTTACATAAATTTCGTCATAGCCAACTTTGATGACGACTTGTTGTATCACAGGTAAAAATCGATATATATATTATACTTCTTACTTATTACTCCACTCACTTGACTAATTTAGCACTTCCTGTAAAAACTACGTCACTCTCTAATACTAATTAGTAGCATATTTCTCCTCACTTAAGTTCATCATCTCGTAGTAATAACACACATGTATAAAAAAACTTTTCTCGCAGGTACATTACAATTTTTTTCTTCTTGTGCTGTATATCGACGTGTAACATGAGAGAGACACTAACCACAAATAGTTTTTTGGCTCTTTAAGATCGATGGAATGTCCCATATAGTGAAAATGTAAATACTGAGCTGAGCTGTACATCAGAAAAAAAGTTCCTAGTCTACACTTTTGTTTATGTGAGCTCAATCACAAATTTATCAACTTGTTAAATAGTGGATGATGAGAATGAATGAAGTGAGAGTTAGAGATGATGAGAATGTTGATGCAAAGCCATGTTCACCATGTTGCATTGCTGCTGGGACGTCGCCTACAAAAAAAAGAGCTCAAATTACTTTTTCTTGTTTGTGACGATAATGACACATTTGTTTTCTTCTAGTAATAATTTGTGTGACGAGCTTTTGAGAACTCAACTCTCTTTTGACGCAATTAAGCGATTATTTGTTTACCATTTGGAACAAATAGGAAGTCCTACTTTTACTCTAATGATGTTTGAATGTGGAAACTCTCGTGCTAACAATGTTTGACTCTAAAAACTAGAGGTGTACCGAAACTGAACTAACACCGGGATACTTCAGCTTATGGGTATTTAGTAATGCCGTGGACGCTGTCTATAACGTAACGCCAAAATTTTCAAGTTTCATAGAGAGAGTGATGAAACAAACTGTCTTTATACCGTAATTTGGAGCAAAATAGCATTAATTCCGTTATAAAGAGAGTCATTGGTTTTTATTTACTATTTGTTTATGTGCATATATGGTTAATATGATGCTGAACGACAAGTAAAGTTTTCTGGATATTAAATATTGGAGAAAGTTTGTCAAAAAGTGGTAAGAAATATATAAGGGAAGGTGGCATTTTGAGCCAATTTACGTTATAGAAAGAGTAACTTTTCATAAAATACCGTCAAATAGTTACGTTATAGGCAGGTTTCCGTTATAGACAATTCGTTATAAAGAGAGTAGGTGCAATGTATTAACATAGGGAAGTAGACACGAGACTGA
The DNA here is from genome assembly GCA_009869805.1 of Oncopodura yosiiana. NCBI lineage: Eukaryota > Metazoa > Arthropoda > Collembola > Entomobryomorpha > Oncopoduridae > Oncopodura > Oncopodura yosiiana. The sequence goes on from VCNE01001379.1 coordinate 22,554, forward strand.
GATTTCTACGTTAGATACAGAATTACGTTATAAAGAGTTGCGTTATAGAGAGAGTTCACTGTACAGTATAATTTTTGAACAGAAATGTTTGGTTAGGCGTGACAGAACGTTCGGTACATCACTAGTAAATACATATTCATTTTCTATACAAGTCAAAAACAAGAGGTGCAATTGGAGTCTCTTGATTTAGCATCGATTGTCACCTGAAGACCTACAAGTTGTATATATAACTACCTACACAAAATCGAAAATCTGGAAATTTCCAATTATAAAGACTTATTTATAAACTAAATAGTAAGCTATATATGCCCTAAGCTTATATCAATATATAGAATGTTGAGAAAGAGTCAAAAGAGCAAAGAAGACTTGTTGTCAAAAGTTTGTAGGATTGAATGCAGAGTCAAATTGAATTACAATTTGTGGCTTGACTTGCTTTCATTGACCTATTAATTATGTAGAGATGTTTTTCCTAGCACTTCAATGACAGAGAGTAAGGGAAAAGAGAAACCAACGCAATAAGTTTTGGCTTATATGTGTAACAAGTTAAGTGTGTACACAATATTACACTTCGAGGGATTTTATATATTATTCATGGGTGTAAAACTCGAAAGTTTTTGGACACGGGTTTCAAAGTAAGCTGGCAGTTCTGGTCAAACAATTGACATTCAGTAATGTCCCGGGTTCGAATCTCAGTGCCACAGTCTTTTTGTAATATGATTTCTTTTCCAAATACAGTGGAATCTGTCTATAACGGTGGGCCAAGAGCAAAACAATTTCCACCATTATTGACAGAACACTCTTATAAACACAGTCTGTCTATACCGGTATTAGAAACTAATCAAGAGCATAACCGTTATAGAGAGAACTTTTTTTCGATCAGAATGCTGAATTACATAGTCGGATTTACTAGAAGTTTTGGCTTCAGTTGCTTCAACGTGCCAAAGATCAGAATTATTGCTTTACTCAGATATCCAGCACAATTTTCCAGAACTTTCACTATTCTGTCTCCAGAAAATGTAAAAATACCGACTAAAGATATCGTTTTTATTCAATTACCGTTATAGAGAGAGCCAATTTTTCTAAAATTGGGTGGAAATACACCGTTATAGGCAGAATACTCTTATATACAAGTACCGTTATAAAGAGAGTCGTTATAATGTATTTAGATAGGCTTTAAGCCGAGAGACTTCAAAAAGTGACCGTCATAGACAGAATACCGTTATACATAGGCACTCATATAGACAGATACCACAGTATTTACATTCCGTTCATATGTTTGACCAGAACTACCCAAAATCTCTAGTTTGATATATATGTATAACAAGCTTACCATTCAAAACATGGACCCATACACTAGCTTGTTGGGCATTGGAAGGAACGCAGCTGTAACAGAGACAAATATAATGAAATTAGAGATTGACATTTTTACGTAATATGTAGGTCTAGGTATATATATAAAGTGAAAGTACCTGTAATTCCCCGAGTCAGAAGGAGCAGCTTTAGTAATAACAAGTTTGCTGGTAGTACCAGCATCAGTTTTTTCCGTCTCAAGACTAATGCCTCCACGAGGAGAGTTGAAGTCAACAATGTTTGAGCCATGATACCATGAAACTGTATTTTGCTACTCAAAGTATAGTACACTTTATTATTTTTAGCTCAGGAATTCTATAAAAATGCAAAAGCTATGAAAATATTACCTGAACTCCACCATGGGAATGAATATTTACGGAACAAGTTAAGCTAATCATGCTACCCGTCTTGACATAAACGTCGTCCGGTCCCCATATTTTTGCTTGGGCTTCTGTAATAAGAATCAAATGCAAAAATTATGAAGAAGAAATGACTTTTAAATCAATTCCTGTCAGGTGGCAATTATTCGCTCACTTTCTCTGACTTTCTCTCTGATAATGATAAGACAGCTCGTCAAAAATAAACTACCGAAAGGACTACTCATAAATTAATTATGGTTACTCAGCTAAATTAATATCAGTACATAGTGTAGCATGCTATACGTTCTAAAACAAACTAAATTAGCAATACAGTAACAACATTTGTGTTGGTTTTAGTTGCTAGTTAAACATTGAGAGTAAAAATGCAATTTGAAAAAAAGTAGGAAGGTTACAAACAGCTGGTGGCGACTTTATAATTGAAATTCAAAAGCTACGTAAATTCCTACAGTGTTGGCCAATGACATTGAGCTTAAGGCATTCAGCATCGCATTTGTTGAAAATTTTGTTACGTACTCTTATGTAATTTTATTCATGAAATTTTTCAATGTCTTAACATCAAAACTTAAGGGCTACTAGTGAAAGGCCTAAAGCAACTTTCTCAAGTTTATGTTTCATTTTCTCACAGCCATGTCGTGTTTTTATTATCGTTGCATTTCAATTTTCAATAGTTTTAGTGGAACTCTACAAAAAAGTGTCACTGAACTATTAAGTGCTACACGCTGCCAGTTTTGTCATTGATTCAGTCATTCAATTAAAAAACTATAGAAAGTCACTAATGTTTTGGCTCCTTCAACATTTCAAGTTTGAAGCTATAAAATTGAGTAGTATAAAACTCTGTATAGAATTGTCTTAGAGTCGCATTAATATGTCAACTGCAGACGTTGTTAAAACTTAATTAATATGCTCATTTCTTCACTCAATTCATAAACTATGGCATTTTATATAATACTTGAATTAAAGTTTATTAGAAAAGAGTTTATACATAAGTTGAATTTAATTTTAGACTTTGAGTGAGAAAATAAATATTTTTGCATTGCCAGAAAATTAGAAACTTGAAGCACAATATGTTAAAATATGAATAGGAATTCACTATGTTTTACAAATGCATAGCTTAAAGGTAAGACTATTTTACATCTTGCTCAACTATGAATATAAAAGTTGTAAAAAGTAGACAGAGAATATTATTATGAGTCTCAAGTAGCTATCAAACATTTCAACGCCTAACATTACTCTGCATTTCCTCATAAGTTGTAAATATATATAATATATATGTGGTTGAGGTAATAAAATGCCGTATTCATAAAATGCAATATTTTGCACATTTATCCCTTGTAAAATTACTTTCACATCTTCCAAATGTCTCGAGTGCTATATAATAACATATTGTGTCCTATGAGTAAATGGCTATTCATATTCATCTCATCTTATACATCCATATAGCACCATTTTTATATATGTCGTAATAAACAAATGTAAATTCTCAATATTTATATCATTTTTTAAACAACCACAAATGCGTGCAATGCATTGCAATGGTTTCTAATTCTGACTACTAAACATATTTCCTATTTTTGTTTTTTAAACTCCCTAAAGAAAGTATTGTAAATCCTTATTTTAGAATATTTTCCCCAATTTAAAAAAAAACATGTCTCGTCTTTTTTTATGAGACTGTTGTGACAGCGTATACTTTTTCGTATAAAAGGTTCACCAAAAATAGAAGAAATAAAAATAGTGTAAAGACTCACAAGGGACATAGTTTGAATGAAATAGCAATTTTTTTCAACTATTATGCTCCATTGTATTCCAAAATGACACTGCCTCTTCCATTTCCATATTTGAAAAGAGGAAGTGTGTAATAGTCATTCATGTGAGATGTAAAGCAAGTTAGAAAAAGTAGCCTATACTCTAAGACATTTACATACAAAATAATTTTATTGTAGCTGCAGCAGCAACGAGAATCTCTCCCCTAAAAGTGTAAATGTGCAGTAGCCAAAAAAAGAATTTATGTGATGCACTTTAGACACTTTAATTCACTCTATGGTGAAAGTTTTGGAGAAAGTAAGAGTTTTTTATTAGATGGCCGCCGGCCTAAGAATTCTACAACACTTGTATACCTAAAATGAAATTAATTAACAGACAAGTTCAACTTTATTGTATGTTGGTGGCAAGTAATAAATGTCTAGAGAGAGTATTGTGCAACACATGCTATTCTATGTAAAGGGATTCTTTAAATGTTTAATGTAACTGAATGTTTCTCTTTTTGAAATATTTGTGAGAATGCAACTTTACAAGGCCTTGAAGCTCTTTTCTTGCTCAGGTGGCCTTGCTCTTGAAAAATGAGAGCAATAATGTAATACTTTCACTAGACTTTGCTATACTCTATATACAAGACAAACTCTTTCAATTTCCTTTTTGGAGAACTTAGCTTCTTTGGTTTTACTAGTGGTCCAATCAGCTTAGAATAAATGAGATTTGCTACACCAAATTGATCATTAATGAAAATGCTCTCTAGCTGGGAGTCGAACTCAGGACCTTGTACTAAAACAGAGCTCTAGCACTAAACCAAGTATTCTTACTATAATAATGTCATGTTTGCGTTACACGCGATAGATAGATAGATGTTACTAAAATATAGGTGTTGATATGGTATAGTGGAGTACATTAAATTACATAAATTGTAAGAGAGACGAAAGAGTCCAGAGGATCGAAGATTAAATGTAAACTCATCAGTTGATTCTGTATTGATTTTATTTTAAGTTTCTATAAGATTTAGCTGCATTCTATAATAAGTTTATATTACTATAGTTAAAGAAAGTATGCTGTGCTTATACGAAGTTTGAATTTAGTCAGTTGAATAAATATGCAGAAGTTAAGTTTTATATTGAGAAACTTTTAAGCTCGTGTCATTTTGTGATGTAAAAGGTCTCATTACTCATTTCCTTTTGACATTTGCTGCAGTATTCAGCAACTGGTAATGTAAATCAATAATGGAGCTTCAATTTAGAAGAAAATGAAGCTTGAAACTCTTTGGAAATTAGGAATGGCTCACTTTTTAATTTTCATAGAAGTTTTTTAAAAATTGAGGGGTTGTGTCTGACAAAATTTAAGATTCCTTTACTATAAATGCATTGGGCTAATTCCATTTAAAAATCTTTATTTTGGAGAGTTTTTATTTCTTTCAAGTTCTTTACAATTGTTATAAAAATTTTTACTCAGCCATTCCTGTTTAATAGTAAACACTTTTCTAATGCATTTCTACTCTCAAAAACTTCAACCAATTCTCTGATTTCTTTTCCATGCATATTGGATGCAGCTCTCCAAAAAAACTCTTCAAAAATAAGTAGTGCATGCATTTCTCGTTGTAGACTCATTGTGAAAATCTCAAAAGAAATTACAAAAGGGACAAGCAAGCATACACATGTCATGCATCGAGTTACAACAAGAAGAAGAAAAAAATTCAAAATACAAAAAGTTTTGACACATACAATAAGTTTTAGTTGTCACAAGTTTACATCACAGAGAGAGAGAGAGAAAGTAAGTACTAGTATAGAAGTGAGCTTTATATAAAAAAATACAATAGGAAGCCCCATTGAAAAGAGATGGATGCTGCTTTTGGAGAAAAAGTCAAAACTAAAAAGAAAAATGCACAAGAATATAAGAGAGAGAGAGAGAGAAAAAAAGGACAAAAGTAAAAAATTGTATCGTAAACCTTTAGTGGGCCTAGTAGAGTAGATGCCTTGTTCCGAAAGCATTTCACGATCTGCAACAAAACAAGGCAACGGATATTTTTAAGGCTTTCAAAATGAGTCATTTGGCCAATAACTAAAATGTAATAAAAAATCACTACGGTTTTGACGCATTTATAGTTTACGTTACAATGTATTAAAAGTGTTAAAAGGATTAGTATACTAAAATCTTAATCTTCATGCAACAAGGAAAAGAGTTAAAAAAGTGCTATAAAATGTTATGAAGGAAAAGTTGCATTTTCAGGTAAGGATCGTTGAAACAGCTTTATAGAATTCAACGAGCCTTACCTGTTGTGTGAAAAATACAACTCAACTCTAAAAAGTGAAATTGTGAGAAATGAGCAAAGGTCAAGGCAAGTGAGAAAAAACTTTGGCATTTGGTGTTGAGTAAAATTTTTTGCAAAAACTTTTAGTAGAAAAGTGGAAAAAGTTTCCAAAGACGGAAATAGGTCATTTGGCTGGGCAGTGAGTGACCTCCGTCTATAAATTCTAAATCAAACTTGTCAATTAAGTTCTTTCTAGACATTTAGACTCAATCTACATCTCTTTCTCTAATGCATTAGTGTAGTAAGAAGAAAGTTGAGACAAGACTGATTGCTAATGTAAACAAAGTTGAAAGACGCACACACATATTGAAACATTGCATTGGAGAAAGTTGAAACTAGAAACATAAATGGATTGTATTCTTCTATAAGAAGAAGAAAACTAAGAGTGTGTTTACTTGACCAAATTGACTGCTAAAATTTCTTACTAAAGTTTTTTTCTTGGCTGAAAAGGAGCCTCAAGTGAAATCGACCTACTTTGTTTTCTATATAAGTCTCTCATCAAAAATCTAAAGCTCGTTCACCTTTCTATAAGCTATAAGCCTTGAAGGAGAAAACAAAATTAGAAACTCATGTCATGCCCTCAAGCTATATATATGCCTTAAAAGGACTAACTATACAAACAAATCAATCCGTATTAAAACCTTTTTCCAGATCTGTTGAGACGTTCTGGTCAAAATTATGAGACAGTAATAAGTAGGAGGGTTGTTTGATAAATAGTAAGAAAGTTTGCATAAGCAAGGTGGAAAAACTTGTGTTATCTATGCCCTATCATTAGAAATGTACAATTGTCATTACTTATCAAATATCCGTAGCGTAATTAAAATTATTGAGTTTAATCAAGCAAATGATTTGAATGTTTTAATTGTTATCGAATGCATCTGATTTACATTTAAAAAAATTTAAAAGATAGTTTACAAGGAGCATTTGATAAGTATAGTAATTGACCTCTTAAGATACGAAATATTAATTGTATTTAATTACACAAGTGTAGACCATAGCTAGAATAAATTAAAACAATATTTAAAATCTCTACTTTTTTCCTTTGCCAAAAAACTAAACAATACTCTCTACTTATTGAACACTCTTCATATATTTTACTGAATTATTTACATGCTACATATTATTAAATTCACTATCAAAATTCTACTGAAATGATTAGTATCTATTATGCAATGACTTCAATATGGTCTTCAATATATCTTCTTGCTTGGCAATTTTATAACCAGAACTCTCAAGCATTTCTGTCCCTTCTATATAACTAATGCCGCAATCTTACCTCCACTACAAAAGTCTTAGCGGTAGTTAAAGACTTACTTGGTCATCGAAACTATGGAAGAGCTTAAAAGAAACAAGTTTTTTCGCTCATCCTCAGCTAAGGAATCATCGCCTTTACAAGAACCTAGCTTCAAAAATAAATACCCTGTTGACAACTTCACCTACATATATATATAACGTCGTCATTCCCATTGCACTTTTCCATTCTTCCTCAACTTCCATAAAAATATATTGTGAAATGAAATAAGATTAGAAAACGTTCATAAAATATAGATCCTTTGGAAATTGGAACCTCCCTACAGAACATTAGAAGAGCTATATAGACAGAGAGAAAAGTAAAGAGCGTATAAAATTGAATGAGCCATATTAGAAAAAAGTAGGTCAGTATGGAATTGTGGAATGTAAGGAGAAAATTTGTTGAGAAGGCTTAAGAGAAGAACTAAAGATCAGTCAATTTCTATCAAGTAATTAGAACTGAGAACAGGAATAAATGGAAGTATTAAATTACAAGCCTCTAGACATTTATAGAGCTTTTTTTCTTACACTGATCTCACTCTCTCTTACCTTCCACTTGGAGCAATAGGGCTAAATTCATCTGTGAAAAGAAATTCAATAGTAAGATTTAGGTTATATAATAAAATTGGATTAAGAAGCTACAAGTAGGTTTTGTTTTAGTACCTTCGGCTCCGTGTTCACCTAATTTTCAACAATAGTTTAATTAGTTAATTAAGGAAATATTTTCTATGATTTTTATATAGCTTTGATTTTTTACCTGACACTCGTACACATTTTGGTCGCGTTTTTGAACATAGCGAATCTCCAAATTCCAATCGTCCGAATTCTCTGGGTGGATCACCGTAAAACGAGCATCGCCAGTAAATGTAATTATTCCTGAGGTTAGCACGTGCAAATCTCGTTTTCTGATCCAGCTCACCTGTGCAAAGAATTACAAAATTTAATATTTGATTCATAGGATAAACTGAAGCTTATGGATAAACAATACAAACAATTTGGTTCCTTTGGAACGCATTATTGGCTTTATATGTGTAAGAAACTATATGATATGATACAGAAGAAAAACCATTATAGTAGTTTCATTGGTTGTTGCCTTTCAATTTGAGATTTCAAATAGAGCATTTTCTAAAACACATTTTATATAAAGTTTCAAGAGCTCTACGATGAAATGCCAAGCCAAAATAGTTTGGTTACTTATAGTTGTTGCAATTGAAGTTGTTGTTGTAGAATTGTAGAGCAAAACAACTATAGAGAAGAACATTAGAGCAGGAGGATCTGAACATTAGAAGAAATCTAACAGAAAGCTTTATTTGAAAAGAGTTGAGGAAAGAGAGAGAGAGAGAAAGTATAGAGAGCAAAACTCTTTTTCCTTGTTTTCTTCCTCACTGCTTTAGTCAATGAGGCGTGCTGAGCACAAAACTCGTTTTTTGGACCCAAAAACTTTTCTTTCAACTCTTTCTCCAACTAATAAATTTTCAACGTCCGACTCTTGCACATCCTTTAGCTTTATTTTTACGGACTATAATGTATATTATATGTCACAGGGGTAGCTAGATGTTCTGGTCAAAATTGGGAATAAGCCAAGTGTCATTTATATAGAAAGTAATCAAGCATTGTAATCGACTATAGCAATTGTAATCGTACGTTGTAATCAAGACTAGAAACTGTAATCGTATATTGTAATCAAGTGTAAATATTGTAATCGTTCCACTAATTTTTTGAGCAATCTTAGTTAGTTGTAGGATTAATCTATGATGCACGATATAATTGTAATTAACTTAGGTTCAATTGTAATTAAACTGATTAATTATAATTAAAACTCAAATTACTCAGCTCTGTCTCGTTTCCTTATCTTATTTGAGCAGAATTACTTAACAGCTCTGGCTCAATAGTTTCCTTATAAAATAATATATTTGAGAGCCACATGACAAAATGGGCATTTGAACCAAAAGTTTAACACTCGATTGTACTTTCAATATCTTTAGTATGAACCATATGTTTGTTCTTAAAGTTAAATGACCAATACTAAAAATATTAATAATTAATTTCAGATTCTAATGGATATTGCTATAGACTAGGCTAGCCAACAGATTCAAAATATATTCCCCTCAACATTTTTATGAGTCTATACATATAGACTATATAGCCATAGACAAAATGTTGAGTTAGAAACTCTTGAGACAAATGGCAATATCAATATAGCAATGTGAGTGAACTGAGTAAGTCAGAAGAAGAGAAATAGAGAGAGTCATATAGTAGCACATTTGTAACAATTCGACCATTCTTTTTGTCAACGATGATCAAACTCTAAACATTTATTTCTTTGAGAGAAAACACTAAAGTCAAACATATCATTACGAAATAGATCCTGTTGTCCAAGAGAGAGAAATACTACACACATTGGGAATTGATACATTTTTTTCTCTTCTTGAGCCATCTTATCTTGTGAAGAGAGAGTTTTTATGTTTTTATACTCTTATTTTGGCAAATAGTGTTCTGAAGAATATTACTAGCCATTGTCCTCTCTCAATGTTGAATGTTCTTATAAAAGCTTAGATTCTAAATGCCAAAATCCTCAAGCAATACTTTTTTTTAGTTAAGCTGATATGATACTGTGTTCTCTGTCTTCTGTTCAGACGACAAAAGCCTAAAGAAAAATGTTTTCTGAGATATGTTTCCTAGTTTGTCTCTTTCTCAGTTTCCAAACTCCCATCAGTTTGCTGGACAACATTGAGCAGACCTAAGAGAATTGAGTTTTTTTGTACAAGAAATGAGACTAAGAATGGATCAAGTAATGTAGTATCGTTGTGTCGACTTACATCATCCAATTTTTTAGGGATGAGAACATTTTTTGCTAAGACTATATATTGCACCTTTAATACATTATAAGAGAGAAAAGAAGAAAATCTATATCAGTATTTGTTAGACATGTGTTCTTAACATTAGAGGATATATGGACAACTTGACATAATTTCTTATTTTGAGTGATTTAGTAATTAGACTCTATAGTCAGATTTTGCTAATAGAAACAAAACTGTTACGAATGGATTTTAAAGTTTCCCGCACCAAGCTCTCTACAAGCGCTAAATTTAAAATACAACTTTTCTCGAGTAAGAGTTTAAAATTTTACAAGTTTTTGGTACTTACGCCAGAATTCTAAAATTATGTTAAATCTGACTTTTAAAATATCATTTTAAGTTTCTTAGCTCTTTATAGCAAAGAGAGTCTCAGTTTTTTTAGTCAAGATTTTTTGATTATGTCTGTACTTAAAAAATCCAGTAAGAAATATAAGCTTGACTAACTCTCAAAATATTAAGTTTCGATTAAAGGCAGCAAATGTTTCGCCTCAGCGCCGTTCATCTTTTTATCCAGAACTCCGGAAGAAACATTTGTCGATAAAGTTCTCCAACTGATCTCTGTTCTAGAAGTCGTATGCAAGCCAGTACATTGTAAAATCTGAATTTAATTTTTTTTGCTAAGTTCGTCTCAACACAATTAAAAACTGAATAAAAAAACCTGAGACTCTTCATGACGTCACAGTAACTCTGAATCAAAATGCACTTTGAAACACTTGAGTCTCCACCCTATATTTACATTATACCTACACTTCGCCAAACTCTTCGCTTCTAATGCATAATGCAAAGTCAAAGTCAATAAAACAAAAAGAAATTATCTACTATGTTGACTTTGAACTATACGTGAGCCTTGAGCTCAACTGAACTCATTCTATTTCTAACACACGTTCAAAATGTAAATGCAAATTGACTTCTCCTTACCATGCATATTTCTATAGGACTTATTGTTAGACTGGACATTAGCTTATAGGTTGCCAAAAAAAGTATCACCCAAGTTTCGAACAGGTAGTCCAGCTCTTAACTTTAATGTTATGTTTTGCTCTTGCATTAATGACCACTTAGTTGCAAATGGACTTGACTATGAAAACAGTCTATAGAAAACATAATGAAATACTGCAATCTACTTCTATGAGAACATTTTTAATCCTCACCACTTGCATCACTTTTAGAGAACCAAGCCTAAAAAAGTCTCCCATGAATTTTGAAACTCTGGCTATTTTCACTGCTAGAGTTTTTTTCACGGAAGACCAAAACTCTTGCCAACACAAACTCATCAATAGATCATTAAGACTCTAATGATTTGTGTGTTAAATGTGGGATTAACTCTTCCGTCTACAGTGAAGGTGAAAAAAATTGCTGCAGTGCAAAGGAGGCAAATGAGAATATGAAACTCAACTTGCATGCCAATGTTGTTGCTCTAAAAATGAAGTAGACTTTTGAACATGACTTAATAATATGTTTTTATACTCAAAGAGCACATGAGACTCTGAATTTTATGTTTAAGCTCACTACAAAAATGACATAGAAAATCCTTCATGAGGGCAATGACAAGTTAAGTCAACTTTGGAAATGAGGGCAGCTAAGCAAGGCTCATATGACATAACATAAAATGTTGTAGACATAGTTTTATAGAGTCTGGAGTAGCACTGTTTTAACATAACATTTTGTAGCTTGTGAGCCAATAGTGATATAATATAAATATCATAACATAAAATGTGAGCATGAATATTTACATCAAGCTTTCCATATCATATATGCATCATATAATATGTAATGAGAATGTACAAGAGTTCTAGTTCCCAAAATGTCAATAGAGTTATGTACTGAAATTTCACATGACCTGCTTATAAAACTGAAACCCTCAAGCAAAGTTAGTTTAGTCAAGATCATCCAGTGTAGGGAAAAACTAAGTATAGTAGTTTAAAATTTCACTCTGTTTTTTAAATGTTGTTAAACTGTTTAAAGAAGGCTAGAAGCTTATATGAATAAAATAATTTTCGTAACTGATGTAAAAATTAGTATACAGTG
>VCNE01001382.1:0-13411 GCA_009869805.1 Oncopodura yosiiana
AACATTGTAAGTCGAATAAATATCACTTTATTAATACAGAAATAGATTTTTAAGCAGAAATAGATACATAATAATCTCCTCGAGCACTGTAAACAAAAATAAATCATTTCAATTATTCTCATTAGTTATTTCTTACAAGTATTTTGTTAGTGCATTACGTTTCTGGCGTCCAAAATCCATATAAAATATCTGGTGGACAATTATCAGGCTTCCTTCGACAACTTTGGCACTTGCATCCAGTAATAGTTTTTCGTTTAACAGATTTTGCATAATAAAAAGGTGCTGTTGCATGTCCACAATATCTATATAAAAGGAAAGTAGTACATTACACATTAGGAGCAAAACATTGTTAAATATTTTTTGTATCATTATATTTATTTACGTTTCAACAAATGGGAACCAATTAGGACATTCAGGTTGATGAAGTGTTCCTCCATTAGCAAAAAACTATAAAAAGACAGATAATGACAATTTTACAAAATCATAATTTCTATATATAATTATATTACTCACTTGAACATGTCCTTTTCTTTCAGTAATAGCCCAATAACTATTTGTAGTAAATGTCACATCAATAAATTTTGCATCAGATGTATCAAGACGCAAATTGCCAGGTGTTAATTGTGGTGATGGATCTATAGCTGAAATGCGTCTAATTTTAGTTCCAAGTTTTTGTTGTACAAAATAACCAGTAGCTCCTGCTACATGACTTCCTAAAAAAGATTACAACAGAATACATTAGAGTAAAATAAGTTCTTCAAAAAATCATAATAATGACTCACCCAAACTAAAAGCAATTAGATGAACATCCTCCTCAGTATTTTTAATAGCTTTAGATTCTTGAAGAAAAATAGCCCAATAACTATTTGTAGTAAATGTCACATCAATAAATTTTGCATCAGATGTATCAAGACGCAAATTGCCAGGTGTTAATTGTGGTGAAGGATCTATAGCTGAAATACGTCTAATTTTAGTTCCCAGTTTTTGTTGTACAAAATAACCAGTGGCTCCTGCTACATGACTTCCTAAAAAAGATTACAACAGAATACATTAGAGTAAAATAAGTTCTTCAAAAATCATGATAATGACTCACCCAAACTAAAAGCAATTAGATGAACATCCTCCTCAGTATTTTTAATAGCTTTAGATTCTTGAAGAAAAGCAATAAAATTAGCAATCCTCTGTGCCACTGGTCCAGTATTTCTATGTCCCATAAAAAAGACAATAAATGACAAAATATTTAGAGGTGGAGGAAGAGTAGATTGCGTCAAAGGTCCATAATCAACAGCTACCATATTTGCTTCATACTTAATTTCCAACAGAGCTGTTGTATAATATGAGTATAAAGTACACATGTAAATTTTATGTAGATTACATGACTAAAAGTAACGACATATACACAAAAAAAAGAGAAGATTTAGTTTTATATACCATTTCTTACTGCTTTTACATCCAGAGTCGTATTAGAAGAGGACAAAACGCCATGTATAAAGAAAATAACTGGTCTGGATGAATTATAATGGGAGTTTCTTAAAGACTTGACGTCACCATATTTTATTTCTTCATATACATCTGTATCTCTATTGAATTAGCACATGCAGAAATGAGAAAAGAGAGAGAAATTATTAGTCTCAAGAACACGAAAACAGTTTTTGCTCTCGCTCTTAAATTAAGTCTTGTGGAAAATAGGATTTTATTATGATGCTTCTTCTTCTGACTAAAAGTACGTAGTATAAGAGCTATATGAGAGCACACAAGAGATACTTACTCTGGATCGTAGAAAAGAAAAAATTTGATATCATTTGGGTTAGTTGAGACAGCTTCTACTTCTTCTCTGTTGTACATATGACATAGAAAAAGATCTCTTTTAGTATGAATATTACTTCCACAAATGTCTAATACCTGGAAATGAATGATAAGAGTAGGACTACAATCCATGGTGAGATCAAAAGCACTTTTGTTAGATAATGATGATAATGCATAATAATTATTACTACAATGGAACTTTTCTCTCGGTCTTATTTCTTCTACTAACTGGAGCACACACAATAAGAAACTTATGTATAGTTGTTGTACTATCCCACAATGTCTATTTACTTCTGTCAAGAATTTCACATGGAAAAATATTCTGGACATATGAATCTCATTTTATTGTAAATCCCCTATATATTCTAATATCTCCCTTCTTAGAATCTCCTTTTTCGCAAAAGTTTCAGGTATGTATAATTAGAGGGATCAAAACAGCTTAGCACGTAATACATAAGATATACTACTATATACCTACAGGTACATATAAGCCCATTAATTATTTCTCACGTATGACACACATGATCGTATATATAGAGAAAAGAACTAAATTCTTTGCAAATGTTATAAGAACATTTTTTGCTAATACTAACTAATGGCTTGGATTGCACAACATTATGCATTGTGTTTATAATTTTTAAATGCATCACTGCCCAAACAATTTATTGTTATGTGCGTACTGTACAAGTTATTTAGAGTAGTAGTATACTAGTGTAAATACTAGAGGATGACCCTGACACCACAAGTAATGTACATACTTTACAATTCAAGAAAATGTTAAAAAAACTTGTCCTAAACTATCTGATATAGATGCGTGTATATACATTTTATAATCACAAGTTATTTTCCATGTTAGCTTATAATAAATATGATGAGAGTAGATTCTCTCATCACACTCTCAATTTCTTCCGTGTTGACTTCATGCTAAAATGTAGATGTGCAAATCTTTTTTTATATAGAAAATTTTTTTATATAGAAGATTGCTCTGAGGTGAAGGGCAATGAAATAATGATGAGTCAGACAACACTTTAGTTGAAGCATTCATAAAGTTTTAGTATAGTGTTTTTGTATATGTGCAGTCAACATTTTGCCTAGTTAGATAAGCCTCATTTAGAAAATACAGAGAGAGTTTGATGATGATGGTACTTGTACTCCAAAATTCTCTACTCTCATCGTCTTACTTCTCTTCATTTTCCCTGAGGATAGAAAGATAAAAACCTCAATGATACTCTAGTTTCGAATAGTTACATATATTCACTAAGGTACTAGTTGAAGTAATTGTGCACTAAAGCACACAACACCAAAGTAAATCTAGAGAGTAATAGTATATATAGTTAGTATAGAGACTCTCATTCTCATCATATCTCTTCCCTCTCTCTTCTGCTTTTAGAGCTCATTTCCGTTCTATTATGCGTGTCATTTGCCATCACTACATATTTCTGTTTTGGGACCCGACTTTTTGCTAGAGGAAAAAGAGAGAGAGAGAAATTGCTGGAAATGGAATATATAAAGCTAGAAAAAAGAGTTTTCTATGTGTACCATATGCTACTCCCACTAGGATTTTGTTCGCATTAACTTCACCTTATGAGTTTTCACTGCTTATTATCATTTTGCTATAAATTCCCATTTTATGCACTCTATATCTAAGTCTACTCTCCTAGACTCTGCATTATTTTTCATATATGTCATTTGTCATGCACATGTTATTTTTCTCCAGAGCTTTTTATACTTGTGCTCATGTAGTCTCAGCTGAACAAAAATATTGTAATCTATACTAAAAAGGCCTTTACCTGTTGTTGGCGTCTGTAAGTTTTCTCTCCATTGCTATTCTTCTTCGTCTTTCTAACTTTACCTGAGAATCCATAGAATGATCGATTGTGAATGAGTTTTTTGTTCAGAAGAAAAAAAATATAGAGAAGAGGAGAGACCTCACTGGAATTGAAATGCTAAGGAGAATATAGTAGTTTTTCATGTAAGTTGCATTATCTCCGTTAGCTTTGTTAGAAAATATGCAAAAAGGTGAATCCCATAGCATTGTATGCCCTATTTAAATGAAAAGCTTGTAGAATGTGACTGACTTGAGAAAATACAAGTAGTATGCTAATATCTCAGAAAAAAGAAAGCCATACAAGGACTTACACTATTATTCTCTCCTCAAAAAAAATTCTGGAATATAGAACAACTCTCTCTCTATCTACTTATACTAGATGCATATAGAGTACATAGTTATTAGCAAGAGTCGATTCAAACTCAAGTCAATAGAGACAGAAAATTCTTTAGAGAGAGAGAAGAAAAACTCTTTCATTCAGATAAAAAAATACGTGAAAAGAATTCCTATAAGAGTGAAGGAAAGAAGTCATGGAAAAGTAAAGTTGTTGTCGTTCATTTCTTTCTTAGTATGAGCCATTGAGTTGAAGAGCTCACTTGAAAGTCTTCTCTATTTTTAGTGAGAGTGTCAGCATAAAAAGAAGTGTGAATTAGAAATAAAAAAATTGTATAGCCTACATACCTTTTTTCTTCATGTGGTTATTACTATGTTTGTTGTTCTATACTCACAGGAAATTGACACATGTCGCTGCATATTAATATATACATATAGCTTCTTTTCTTTTTTTCTTAGCAAACATCTATCGTTTTATAGTACATCTAACTATCATTATACATAATATTCTTTAGTACGCTTTTTTAACATCCGGTGAAAGTAGGGTGTGGTGAAAATGCAAAGAAAAGCGTAGTATATATTCTACATATATATATAAAGTGTAAGTATATATGTTTGTACACACTATCTGATTAAAGTTTTTTTCTAGCTTTTGGTGACATGACAAGTAATACGACAGTGGCTTGAAGCCTTATAATAATTCTTCATGCTGTGTATTTATGTGTCGTGCTTTACATTTATATACTGGCATGGTATACGTACTACTATACCGGATCTTGAATGCTATTATATAGACTAGTTACCAGTTATTCATTCACTTTCTAGGGAATATGTAGATTGTATAGTTGTCGACGACGATGTAACTCTAACATAAAATGTGTATATAAAAGATGTAGGTTAATGATATACTACTATACAGACTAAATCTTATGGTTGTAAAACCAACAGCTTTTCCCAAACGCCTGTAGTGCTACTTTCCTCACACAGTACAAAATGTTGTATCCTTTCCTTTCCCCCCTTAAGTTATTTTACATAAGAAGCAAACAGCAACTATGAATATACATAGTGCCTCTAATATACGACTCGTACCTGTGTGACATGAAGACGGAAAGGTAAATTAATTATGTGCCAACATTAGTCTAGCGGAGGTTCATTTTAACTTCATTATATTTTCTACGTCCTTCCTTCATCCGACAATTCTCTATTGCATCACTACTCTGGTAGAGTGAGAAAGAGACTTGAAGTGACTTAAAATGACTTTCCTGCCAGGTTTTAAGAATTCACCTCTCGTTTCTTACGAAGCTAACTAAGTCCTTTTTGCATGTCATATCATAGTCAAGAAGGCTATAAGTACATAAGTCTTATTAAGTAAAGCAAGTTGACGGCTGCTGGTACGGCACTGTTGTGAATATTTATATATGACATTTTCATTTGCCCAGAGAAAACATGGACACATTTATGTATTATATAAACTGCTATACGATGCTAGAATAAAGTAGTTAACTTGAGCTTTGGCAGCATAGTACAATAGTTGGAATCAAGTAATTTTCGCTTCATGAAGCATATTATATATATATTGTATGATATGTTGTACAATGGAAAATCAATACGTTTATTCCCTTAATCGTCTCAGTTTACAGTACTGTGCACGAATACAACAACATAGATATATATAGTAATAGCATAGAGTAGAGAGCTTATAAAATTCATATACACATAAAAGGGTTTTAAGTTAAGAGTCTTTTTCTATATGTGTTGGCGTATTATATGTTATGAGAGACTTGAACTTTTCGCTTTGAACTTTGAATTTATAAGAAAATAATACTTTGTCAAAGGTATATATATATAAATTCAATATATTATATGTATATGCATGTGAAAGAGTCTTAAACAGAATGATGATGTTCACATGAAAAGGTCTTAAAAAGCTTCCACACACTGCCTGAGAAAATTTCTTCTGATCTGCGACTTTGCAAAAGTGCTGAGGGTCGCAATTAATTCTTTAGTCATTCACAGTCCTTCGCTCATTTTCCCATTTTACTATATAATCATATAGAAGGTTGAAAATTGAAGTGATTATATATAGATGTATGAAATAACTTCTATTATGTAAATTGAAAATGAAATCAATTTTCTCTTCTTCACTCCACTTTTCTTCAATTCTTAGAAAAGAAAATGTAACTTTTTATGTATAGTGTGTTATGTTAATGGGCACTTGTGATTTCCTGGCGTAAAGAACTATACGATGGTGGTGGTGGTGAATTCTGTGGTTGATAAAGTTGTTGGTCCCACTCTGATGAAAATAGAGCAGTGTCAGGTTCTTCTGTTAACTCTTGCTGTTGTTGCTCCAATACAACTTTACAATAGTCTGGTGGTGGATCAAATATAAAATGCTCATATGGCTTTATATTACAGCGAGTCTCAAGTTCACAATTGTACACTTGATGCCTATTTCTTGAGCATAATTGTGTCACATTGTAATAACTTGGACTACAAATTGACAATAGACTACTTCTTCGACTCATCTCCTCAGCACTTTCAAGACGAGTGATTTGAATCCACAGTAAAGTGAATAAGGCTAAAGGAAAGACGCAAAGAATAAGAAATACGAAACCAAAGTAGAAAACATAGTCTGAATTTGGAAAATTGAGTGAAGATGAAAGTAGAGCAAAGATTGTGTGATTTGTTCCATAAAAGCTGCTAATGAGTTCCGTAAGAATAAAAGCCATAGAGGAAAGTTTGAGGCACCTTTTTGAATTCTGTGAGTAGAAAAGAGAGAAGAGAAGAGAAAAGATAGTAAGAGAGAATAAAAAGACAACTGTTGCCATTAATTTTACTACATGTTAACATGAATACTATTATAGTGTAATAGATGTTGGTAGGTTTTTGGTTAGTCAAAGAGAAAGCTTTTAATCAAAACCAAACTACTTACCGAATATAGGCCATAGAAAATACATATCGTGGCTACTAGGCTTGCCGCAGTGAATGCAGTCTTCAAGCCCTCAATTTTAGTATAGCTCGTTTCCTTGTAAGGCTGGAGAATATATTTAGGCAAAAGGAAAGTCGTTATTAGATTATACAAGAGATATGATCACATTACAATCAATAGCTCATGTAACACATTAAAATAAATCACAGTGTTGTGTTTCTGTCACATACACATGTGTCACACATTTACATATACAGTGAAATCTGTCTATAGACGTTAGCTAGGATTACATAGTGAATCGGTTTTCATTTTTATATTTAATTCTATATATATACTTCTATAAACTTATACATATGTATTACTGTGTTTTAATTACAAGTTCCAAAATTTTGATCTCACTTTTGGCATAAAGTTGACTATTTGTTCGATAGAAAAGGTTTAAGAAGTAAAGTTAAGGGACACTTTTCCTAAAATCTCGTTTTATAAGCCACTATAAAGAAAATAGCCTTGTACACAAAATCCTTATATAATTATATGTGAAAGACTGAAACATCATTATAGACAGATTTTACTGTAAAGTGAGAAACAGTCACACCAACTTACCATTACGAATACAATCATCAGTACAATTGACGTGATTTGTTTGGCCTATTCAGAAAAGAAAATAAACGCACCATTATTATTCAGTTAATAAAAAACGACATGCAAAAAGGAAATGTAATACTATATAATAACAATTGAGCTCTACAAAAGCAATTTTTAGTTTTCAAAAGAATCGTTAAACTCTTTACTCACCAGGAAAAATAAGCCGAAAGACCAAATTCCATTTGAAACATTACACATGTTTTTTTATATATTCTTCTTGAGAGTGTGGGAGGTTATATAAGCTTTTCACTAAACAATTCGGAGTATGTACGAAGAAAAAGAGAAGGCCACTGTGTGTATGATGTGAGTAGAATTTATGGCTAATAATATTTTTCTATATTCATACACTATTTACACTTTTTTCT
Organism: Oncopodura yosiiana; assembly: GCA_009869805.1. Lineage (NCBI taxonomy): Eukaryota > Metazoa > Arthropoda > Collembola > Entomobryomorpha > Oncopoduridae > Oncopodura > Oncopodura yosiiana. The sequence continues at coordinate 7,907 of VCNE01001382.1, forward strand.
TTTCCTTTATATATATATATACTTTGTGACACTACATTCTTTTGCACTTTTAGCAACTTTTTTTTATAACTTACACACTAGAGCTTCTTCTTCGTCGGTTCGTTTTTGACATGACAGAGACTTGAGACTCTGTAGTGACATGACGTAGAAGAGATCTATATTGGATACTTGAGAAGAGTGAGACTCTTGAGTAAGTAGAAGAGAAAAAAATCGCTAATGTGTTTTGTACATTTTGGAAGAGAGACACTCTTTAGCTCTCACTTCTACCTGAAGACTGGAGGAGAACAACTTAAGACCTTCAGTGCTTAAAGACGCGAGAATATAATACAATATCTTTCTCTCTCTCTCTTCTCCCTGCGCTAAAGCCCGTTTGCGGAAATTGGAAGAAAGTGCTACAGTTGTGACTCTATATGTATGGTTTTACTACTACTCTTAAGCATCATACCATATTACTACTTATAAGAACAGTAATACAGTTATACATAAAAGGCAATACTAGCAATGGCAAGTCACTTCACTAGCTAGCACTAACCAACACTAGCCATATTACGTATTTCCCAACAGTTTTCAACTATACAGTGGACTCTGTCTATTGTGGCGAGAATTTTTTGTATAATAGCACATATTCCACTTTGCTTCTTTAGGGCAATTCTACCTATAGTGCTCCTAAAGCATTTGGAAGATTTTGTCTTTCTATAGTTCTAATCGGCTCAGAATGGTACTTTTACTTCTTAGACCTTTCCTTATAGAACAAATAGTCAACTTGAACCAAAATGCTGTATAATAAAATTGCAAAATTAAGAACCTTAGGATGTTGTAGTTAAAACTGAGTAATGAATACGTAAGTTACAAGTTATATGAAATTGAATGAGTAAAGTGAGACACTATGCCTTTGCTCCTTACTATATATAGTACTATAGACAGATAGTATTTATAAGGGTTTCTCTCTCTATAGTGTGGTATAAATTCCCATAAGATTTGTTATCTTTACCACTATAGACAGAGTCTAGTGTAGTTAGTTTGGCTAATATGAAACTTCTGTTATGTCCTAGCTCAGCAATGGCAAAATACACACAAGTTAGCTAGCATATACATAAGAAGAGTAACACATGCAACTAAACTATGTGGCTATTATATGTACACGAAATGCTTTCTCTCTACTACTAACATTGGGCAAAAGAGAGACTTTCTCTCTCTCTCTCTTTGGTCGCATGATGTGCTCAGTGTGTGCGTGCAGATAAATTTTTCTTCTTTCTCTTTCTCTAACTCTTCTCTTTTCTCTTATGTCATATAATGTTGTGTATACGCTTGCGAAGTAGAGAGAAATTATGTCAAAAAGACCTGAAACCTCGTTTTAGTAGTCAGAAGAATAAATGCTCTGACAGCCCTCAAGGAAAAAAAGTAATAGTGACTACTTACTTTTCTCTCTCTCTCTCTCAAGTATAATATGGATGAGTTAGTCTATATGGATAGCTAGCACAGCTGGGTGAGTATTGTGTATTATTGTTGTGTGTATTTACACTGGATTTTATCATTACACCCAACATAGACATATATATAGTATTAAAGTTAGAGAGAGAGAGACAGAGCTATCAAGTTGAATGTGACTCATGCTGCTTTCTTTTATAAATTCTTTATATGTTGAATCCAATAGTGGCTCACATCATAACTACAGAGACTTGAAGACTAACCAGAGCTATCAAAGCCAAACGAGTCACGGATATTGTAATATTGCTAGAGAATCTCATGCATTTTGGATGAAGGTTAGTAGTGCCATGCCTGACATAAAAGTACACAGTACACACTAGATTTTCATATATTGCTTTTTCCCTGCTACCAAGTTAAAAAAAGTTAGCAACAAAAACTATTCTAGTAGCCACAAATGTCATTGTATTTTATATTGAAACTGGCATTTGGCCAGCCGAGCCCAGCTTGTATAGCTAGAGTATAATGCAGGCAGATTATATTCTTTGGAGAGAAAGAAGAAGAATCGATCAGTTTGTACATGAAGAAACTAAATATAAGCTATAATGGGATTGCTTGGCATTGAATATTGCATACATTTTGCTCTAAGATATGTGCGTTGAATACTAATGTCCTTTTTAGTACTAGAGAGAGAGAGCTATATATACTTTTCCCAGAGAAAGTTTCTCGACTCTGGTTTTCTCCAGTTGCAAAGAGATCTAAGGTTAAGATTGTGGTTTTCACGATTATTTTATATGTTACATATCTAAGGGGCAATGTGAGATAGAGTGCAAATAAGTAAATGATGTGTGAAAAGGATTTTGCTTCTTACATATGGTACTCTACTATAGAGTAACGTAAATCAACTTTGGCTCTTAATCACCATCAATCACTATCACTTTCACATAAAAAAAGGTTATAAATATATGTTACACTACTTAATGGTTACACACACATGGTAAAAATATAATATAGCAAAAAAAGAGTTTTTTGGTTTTAGTCGACAATCTTCCACTCCATTTCCTCTTTCCATAAAGATCTTTGATACACATACCTGAAAGAAGGAAGAAAAAAAATCAATTTGATGATGATGAATATATTGAAGAAAATATTTTGTCTAAAAGTATGTAGTGTAGATATATGACTACTATGAGAAAGGATCTAATAAATTGTTGGAAGAATGTTATTTGGCATGATATTAATAAAATATAGTGTATGGTAGAGATGAGACTTACAGTGTTATGAGATAGAGACATGAATAAATGCTGTGCTCTACAATATTTAGAAGATACTGCTCCATTGGAAATTGGACCCAGAGAATTAGGATTGCTGATAAGGCCATTAGTTGTACTAAGCAGAAGGCGATTGCAGACCTGAATATTAAAATATAAACTGTTTTTAGCAACTTTATAAATTGAGTTTGAGATTTTCCAGTTGACACAATTTATTTTTTAGAATAGTCAAATTGTAGGCACAAAATGAGACAAAAAGTAAATGCTACAGAAGCAGATTTCATGCTCCTAAAACTTCGTCGAATAGTACTTATTCATTTGGATCAGCTATCTATTAATTTTTAAAATTACGGCCCGACTATACGTAAAAAAATTATGAGAGTCGCTAAACTATAGAATTTTAAGTTTCAGTTCATTGAAATCAAAGTTACAATTCTAAAACAAAACGGCCTTATTATTTAAAAAAAATTTAAATAAGGAAAAAGGTTGAGCATACATATGCGTTTTAAGTCTTAAATTAATATTTTCAAAATTACTACAGAACCTGTTGTAGTATACTCCTAAAACTTTGTAGAACATACTACAACTTTTATCTATCTAATTTTTAAAAATACGGCCCAAATATACGTCAAAATTTGTAAGAGTCGCTAAGCTATAAAATTTTGACTTTCAATTCATCGAATTCAAAATTCTAGAAAGTTAAAATTGTCAAACGAAACGGCTGTATTATTGATTGAAATTTTGAAATAAGGAGAAACGTAAAAATTTCTGAATACTCAAATTTCTAATATCAAGTTTTTATCTTTCAAAAGTTGACCATAATGAGTTTAGCGTACTCATTTAAATTATTAATATAATCAAAATTACTAACCACCAAATCCATTTTCTATCAGCTCTCTCAACAGCTCTAAAAGCCAGAATGGCTGTTGATAAAAATCCTCCTATGTAAAGTATCCTTAAAGCCAGAACAAGTGGATCTTCCAACTACAAAGATTACACAATATTACATTCTCATTTCAAAAATTCCACAGTCTCATATTATAATAATAATAAATATTGAAATTTTCTCTCTATATGTACTTCACATATATATCTTTCCACATACCTCAAAATCATTATACAATTTAGCTCTTGCTATCTGAAAAACGACCGTTCTCAACATACATAGACCCACATAGTTTGCAACGGAAGTAGCAAAATAACTTTTATATGTAACAAAATAACGAAAAAAATTATTATTACATAAGGACATATAGAATATATAGCAAAAATCCCTTGAAAAAATAAATCTTACCTCGCTCCTAAGAAAAAGACGACAAGGGACAAAAAAGAGTTTTTTCATGAATGTCTAATTTCCATATTATTTGCATTTAAAGACAAAAAATCTTGTAAAACTCACCTCGAAACGACACAGAAATGCAAAAACACCAACAGCACTCCATTTCATGTAAAAAACTAATAACTTTATTTAAATTCCTTTACTCTACAATATCCATTGCTTATAAAATACACTTTTAGTTTCTGTACGTTCTCAGTACCACAACATCATATTATGAATTTTATTGTCGTCGGTACGTCTTGGCACTTTTAATGCTAGTTTCAAACTGTAATATGTACTGCAACTCAAGTCTGACTTACATGTCCAAGTCTCTCACAGAGTAAATAAGTTGAGAGTACTTCACGTGGGATATGACAATGAATGAGTTTTTTTTATTGAGTTTACATATTAAGTAATTCATAACATTAATTCCATGCTTCATACCTTGAGAACATTGAATAAATTGTTAACCTAGACATAGTATACACGTATAGACTGTATAAGAATAAGTGTGCACCCAACACTTTATATACACAGTCAATATCTTAATGAACTACGCTTCGCTTCACAAAGTTCTTAATCCTATAATCTACCTCACTAATCTTTGCCTATACCTATATCAGTCTTATAATAAACCAACACAGAGAAATATTTCCTAAGACATCTCATGCATTATATATGAGCTTATTATTGAAGTTGTCGCAATTCCACTAAGTCAAAGTCAGTCAGAAAATGGATTAGACTTTATGAAATAGTTAGAGATGAAAAAAGGAAAAAGAGAAAAAAATCTCTTTAGTTTTTCGTTGCATGATATGTAAGTTATATAAGAGAAGAACTTTATCAAAGTAATGAGTAAAGTGTATTATATAATAAGATATGACAAGTGAGTAGTGAGTTATGAAGTAAGAGAATTTTCTTGTAATAATTATATTGAGTAACAAGTTTTTCCTTTTTCAAAGTCTTGAAAAAAAGTAAAAATGTTTCAAAGAATGTCACTGTTCATCACATCATACAGTAGTCTCATAGTATTGCTCTTGTTCACACATTTACTTTTTATTTTACTATGTGTAATGGAATTCAATTGCATATGAATATATATAGTTATAATAAAATTCTTTTGGTATGCAAAAAAAGTAAGTAAGAAGTAAGTTCCACTTGATGAGCATATCACGAATCAACGTTTGAGCAGAGAGACAAGAGAGAGATAAATTATAATTTCATATTTCAAGATCGGATGGATAACTTTATGAGTTACATTTGTGACTAATGGATGTAATAAAAATGATAATTGTCACAGAGAGTTATTGCGAAACTCTCAAAAAAGATTTTTCTTCGAGATGAGATAAAAAAAGATTTTTGCATCATCATAAGGTATATGACTATATATGTACAATATGTAAGAGAGAAGTTTTTCTTACAAGGGAAGCTTTTCAGTCATTTCTCGAGTTTTGGCTTCATTTTGGTCTCATTCGAAAGAGGACCATTTAATTA
>VCNE01001385.1:0-15256 GCA_009869805.1 Oncopodura yosiiana
TTGAGCCACCAACCACGGTGATTAAAATATGCAATGAACCTCGAAATGAAGTCACAAAGTCAGTAGAGAAACTTAATAAAAGACATTTCTTGCTGTGGTGTTATATATGAACATCATAAACACAAAAGAAAGACATAAAAGAAAGAACAAGTGGAAAGTATTTAATCTATGTCGCATCCGCTAGGCATTTGTCAATTTGAAACCACCATTTATTTACATCAGAGTATAAAAAATTCAAGAATAAAAAAATAAATGTGACTGCGACAGGTGTAGAGGTTAGATGTAATGTTGTGATTTTCTTTTAGCTCTTGCAAGTTTTGGAGAAAAGACAAGAAGGATAGAAAAACAGAAACCGAATCAAAAAGAATATATACTACTATTAACTATTGTTTAACGAGTTATATAACAACTTATATACTATGACTTTATATATTTCCCATTTTCATGAAACCCTTTGAGTTGAGCTTTGAACAAAAAGAGAACAATGTAAAAAAGTAAGTAGGTGTGCTGCAACCTACTTTGTGTGATGTCTTGTAAATAATTGAGAAAAGGGCTACATTGAATTCAACTCAACTCACTCTAGTGAAGAAATTGTTTTAGAAAGGGAATTTGTTTCCGCCAGTAGGAGATTTTTCTTTTTGTAGTATGTAATAGTGATTTCCAAGAATTCGGGTGATACTTTTATATGATGTAACTTGGATAAGGTTAGAATCATGAGAGTTTTTTGTAGCATATTTTTAGAATATAAAAAAGAACTAGCGTTACTGGCATTTTGAAAACGGCAAAGTTACCAAAACTATATGTATATAAGATTCTTTTTAACAAGAAAGTTTTAGACGATAGAGTATAAGTATAAATGCCACATTATGCAATGCTACGACTCGTAGCCTACGAGAAATGTATGTGTCTAATATATCGTCTTTCAGAATTTTTTTTTCTTTTGCTCTTTTTACGGTTCTTCATTGTACAGTCATTCAAAGAAAATGTCGTAGCCAGATCTCTTTACTTCTTATGTCACTCAAGAACAGAAAACATGTTGACATCCACTCATCTCTTCGTTTGTCATAATACGGTTTTGGAAACCTTTTAGTTTCTTCGTATTTTTTGTTTGAGGTTTTTAAAATTTATTCTCTCAACAAGTCCCTTGTGTGTGAATGTAAACCTGTCTTCATCTTTTGCTCTTTAACATGCATACGTGTTTGTCTCTCTCGTGCAAGAAAAAATAAAATGTATAAAGCCTCAAGTGAAAACGGCAAAGCATTATTACTATGAAGAAAACGAAATAAAAGGGTTTGTGTGATGATAGTTTTCATGCACATTTCAAATATAAGGTAAAACAACAACTTGGCAAAAAAGGAATAGAATATTGTGGGAACTAGTATCTTCTCTATAGGATCATTCGTTGAGAATAAAAAGAATAGGGATTAAGAATGGTGTTTAGGAATACAATAAAATTTTAGTTGTGTTATCATGGGAGAGAGAGAAAAGAGATCATGAGAAGCAAAAGCACCTACCTGATGCATCATTCATTCTTATATAAAAAATAGAGTGGTGTGGTGATGATCTGTCGTGAGTATTATTCACAAAAATAAATAAGTAATGCACGTATAAGTTAGTTGGTTCATGCAATACAATTTGTCATGCGACAAAAATGCTTTTCATTTTACTTCTTCTTCTAAGAACTTTACATATGGCTAGGAAGAAATAATGAAAAGAAACACACACATGTGTGTGTAAGGGAAAAAAATTTTTTCAGTAAACCAGGAAGGGAGTTTTAAACTATAAACAATATAGATACATAGAGTTGTTTGCTGCTTAGAATATAGCGGTGAGTTATTTTTTTGTGGTGAAATGTGTGGATTTTCGCACATTCATTTTCTTTGCACACGTTTACTTTACATACTCACCTTCTTCATCTACATACAAAGAATTGTGATTTGTTCTGATTATGGTTAGAGATTATACTGCTATAGATCTCACGACAAGATAGAGGTAAAATGTTTGTTAAAGAGCTTTAGAAATTGGTCTTAAATTCAAATCAGATAGATCCATAAAAATATGACGTATCTGGCAAAGGTTAAAGGTCCTAAATGTAATTTGCATTTGAGCAATGACGATGTGATACGCATAAGCAAAATTTCAAAATTGCCAATGACTGATAACTTATTGGTGACAAGAATTTAGCCATTTACAGAGAAATGGAATGCTGACTGCATTGACTGATAAGTTGGTATGTGGTGCTTTTTTTCTTCAGAATTCGTGGTTATGAATGAAAGTGTTGTTTTGCTTTTAGTAGTTTAGCTAGTTTAGTTATAAAAAGCACAAATGGACATGACATACACGAGTGTAGTTAAAAAAGATATGAGTTCTAAAAAGACAATCTCATCTGTAAAACTAACATGAGTATGTGATACATACATGTCCTGTCGTCCTCTTGTTACTTTGTTAGTTGTACGAGTAAAAAAGAGTTAAAAGTCCTATTCATAACTTGTATAGCTATTAGTAAGTTTTGAACATATGAATAAATACACAAGACCAGAAGAAAATATTCAGTAAAAGGAAGAGAAGACCATATATACTACAGTCTTTGCATTGTTTGTTGAGTGTTGCAAGAAAAGAAAGATTAGTCGTTGTTAAAGTCATAAGTTCAAAAACTTGACTTGAGGCATGGAGTTGAATATGAAATCGTGAGTTTAGTTACTTCTTTTTTATTTTGTCTCTCTCTGTCTCTTCTTCCTCTCCTCTCTCTTGTATTACATTAGTGTTCTCTCTCTTATAGAGTTGCTCCAGGGATTTTATTATGTTATTTTTTATTTAGGACAACATGAGCCCAGAGTTTATACAAAAAGAGAGAGAAAATTGTACAAACATATATATACCCTGGCGTTGACCTGATTAATATTTTATGTTTAACCTTTTTGTGTTTTCTAATATTACTATAAAACTGTGCTCTCTGTCCTCTGCGTCTCTCTCTTCTCATGTATATTATTCCTTAGAATATTCAAAGCACATTAATTAACAAGAAAAGTGATTTTTTGAGTAAGACATCACACTAGCAAACAAAGTTGTAGACAAGAGTAGTATATGTAAGGTAAAGGAAGGAAAACTAACAACAACTGATTTCATTGTGATGTTTTCTTCTACTACAACAACCAAAGTTTACAAGTCATTATAATAAACTGAATAATAATAGATATATATTCTGAATGTAAGGAAAGAAACAAGTTGAAATATAATAAGGCGAAAAAGCGTGGGTATTTTTTTCTTTGACATTTTATGCATCAGTGCTTATACTTTATAATCTCACGTCCACGTCTTTTCTTATTTTGTAGGTTTAGTTCATATATATATATACAGTGTCAATGAACTTGACTTGGACGTTTATAAGTTGTTGTTTAGATGAGAACCCATTATTATAACAGAGCAGCTGATTCTTATTGAACTTGATAAAGAGACGATGTTGAGAAATAATAGAAAGAAGAAAAGTTATGAGTTGACTTTTATAAGTGTTTTGGTTTTCTTCGTCCTATATACTGTACTACATATTTCTTTTAGTCTGATCCTAAGGTCAAAAGTCTATAATATAATAATACACAAGAGATAGTAATCCACATTTATATTAGTTCTTGTAAGAACTTTTTTTGCTCATGTATATACTTGGAAAACTCTTTTGAGCCATTTCCGTTACTCTTTTTTGTATTCTGTATCCACTTATAATAAAAGCTTACATGTGTATGTAGTGAAGTGAATGATTGTCAAAAAGTTGAATGCCAACACATATGAAAGCAAGTCATCTATTACAAGAGAGACGCATTACGCATGTTGATGCTTTCTTGGACGCTAGCTGAAACAGTTTAGTTCATTTGACATTTTTGAAAATAGCAACAACGTGTGTTACGAGAGTTATTACATGCAGTTGCACAATGTCATAAATTTTCCTTGGCTTGTGTTACAGGAGAGTAGAAGAGTATACACACTGTTCATATAAAATGGTTAACATCATGAGAGAGAGAGAAGAGAATGTTATTACATCATTGGCTTTTATTTTTTATAGTTATGGCTTTTGAGAGACTATATAGTAGTATGCGTCAAAGCGACAGTGGTATTAAGCAGAAAAGACAAGTTGACTTTTTAATAGTGGATATCAACATAGTCTTGAATGTTATGAAAGCCGTTGTCATCAACTCGACAAATGATATATGTCGCAGGCAAAAAGTAAATGGGAATTTAATGGATGAACTGGTCGGAAGCTTGTCATTTATAGTTATATCTAGTTTTTTTGTTATGGAAGAGATATATAGAGAGAGAATAAAAGTAAAAGTGAAGGTGGATATAACTGGCAAAATGCTAATCTTGTTAGCTGTTATGTTGTCGTTACATATGACATAGATAATGGATGTAGCATGAATAGAATAAAATGTGTATAACATGTAAAAAGGCAATTAAGCTTATTGCATGATATTCCCATGTGATTTACTTTTCCTCATCAATTTTTCATCGCCATGTTTTGATGATGTTGTTGTTGGTCTTTATGTATATAACAACTTTGGTTTACTAATCTAGTTATGATTATGATGATCATATACAAGCTTCTGAGTGAGTTTTAAAAGTTGCAAAAGAAATGAAGAGAATATGGTCTCATGAATAATTAGTGTATGTGTATTTTGTTTAGTTAGTGTCTTTGCAATAAATAATTTGTTTTGCATAATTTATATTGTGTGCTCTTACAAAATAACACACAGGCTAATAAAATATACATGAGAGAGCAGAATAAATATTAGTCTTGACATTAACCCACTCTAATTTCTGCCTAAGCTATTTATATTGAGTGTTAAAATGCTCGTTAATCTGTTTAGTGTATGAAGTAACAATGTCTCTCTATACATAAATTGTTTACGAAGCGTGTCAGAGTAATAAAATCCTCTAAATAAATCCTTTTCTTCGTTGAATACTATTGCTAATCAATATATATATATATAAGAAATGAGTTTTAGTCACGAGAGTCTATGGACTTTTATCATCGTTCTGTTAATTATAGTTAATTACAGTCTGGAAAATATCTGTTCACATGTAATTTCTTAGATGAAGGGCATATATATGTAAAAACATAAAAAGAGAACTTTGAGATTCATTTTTAAGATTGTCTTGTTCTAATGTCCTTTAAATAGTTATCTTTTTATTTCTTGGACTTGCATATGTACTTTTTATCTTTATGACTTTCCTGTCAGAAACCAGGAAGGACAGACTGCATATATACTATTCATAGCCAAAGAGATGAATAAGAAAAACACTTTTATAGAGTGTCATCCTTCACACTTCTTTTGAACAAGATTTATTTGAGTCTAAATGAACAGTTTTAAAGTACTTTTCGTACTAGTAAGAGTCAAGCACGTAAGAATGTGAGTAGTACAGAGAGTGTTAAGTTTTTTCATTACTTCTACTAGTATGATGATAATAGGCTACAGTTGAGTTAAGCGGAAATTAGTATTTGCTCTCAAATATATATATGTATAGTTGTTGCAATTTGTGTTGAGACGAATATTTCTGGAACTTTGAAAACTGACGTAGCATTACAAGAATCTTGAGTTTCTTTTCGTTCGTGTGTTGGTTCATTTATTTTCGGAGGACTCAAAAACGAAGGAAAATGGGATGGTTAGTGAAAATAGTTTGGTTGGTAATAAAAGTGCTTGTGCTTCTGCAGTACTTTCTTCTTTTCTGTTGTAGACACACTTTGTAATACATTTTGTATAACCTAAAACGCAAAGTATATAAACACAGCTGGAATTGAACTGCTACTACATTTGTGCCAGAAGGTTTTCTCTCTATTCTTCTTCTCTTATGTACACAATCTTGGTGAAAAACATGGCCGAGTCAAAAATTCCAGGAGTAGTTGGTTTGTGAGTGCTATTGGCTAGTTAGAAAAAAGCCATTGAACCAAAGTACTGTAAGGGAAAGAGTAGAGAGAGAGAAAACTGAAGATGATAAATTCGATTTTACCAAGAGTTTTGCTTTGAGCTTTTTAGGCAATGAGTATATGTAGGTGGAGGAGAGAGAGAAAAAAGTTATATATGTATAAGAAGGTTACGCATGGAAAAATGTTGAGTAGGTAAAGGGATAAGCTATATATATATATGCTTTTTACTTTTCCAGTTCAATTATGCCTTTTTTTAGATCTGAATGAGAGTATGGTTCAAGAGAAAAAGAGAGAGAGTATAAAGTAAATGGAAAACTAACATTTTTTTGTTAGTGCAAGAGATTGTTGTATGACAGGTTACATTATATATGGATAAGAAAGGTTGATCTAGATTCTATATCCATAAGATTTGGAAATGATAAATGTCCTCATTTTTTCTGGATTCTAAAATGTTTTCCGGCATGCAGGTTCTTTTGGTTATAGGATAAATATAGAAATGACAAGAAATGATTACTCTTAAAATAAGATTTAAGAGATGGACGAGGCAAATGGCAAATTGATTCAATTATTCAACTGGCATCGTGTCATGCAGTGACGTGAGAGAAAGAGAGAAAGATTGAGAATAGATAATAGATATGTACTAATTTTCTATATCAGTTATTTAATAAAATTTTTCTTTTTTCTTTTTATTTGTTTACAGTGAGCAGAGTATAGCGTCTGCTCGTGCATCTGTGATGATATACGATGAAGCCAACAAGAAATGGGTTCCCAGTGGTTCATCATCAGGATTATCAAAAGTTCACATATATCAACATGTAGTCAATAATACATTTCGAGTTGTTGGAAGAAAACTCCACGATCAAGAAGTTGTAATAAATTGTTCCATACTTAAAGGTCTCAAATACAATCAAGCAACGCCGACTTTTCATCAATGGAGAGGTAATTAATATATTTAGAATATGTTATTTAAGCTGTTTTTAATGCAATTACTAATGTAATTTCTTGTTTTCTCCCTCTTTAGACAATCGGCAAGTATATGGACTCAATTTTAGTAGTAAAGATGATTCTGAAGCATTTGCATTCGCCATGATGCATGCAGTTGAAGCGCTCAATAATGTCACGCCTGGACAACAACCACGACCACTAAATCTAAACACCACCATCATCAACGTCGTCATCTCATCAACAGCAACATCCAGTGCATCAACAACCACCTCCAATGTCACAACAACTTCCACCATTATCTCATCATCAAAATAATCATCATATAGGAGGAGAAGTTGAAGACCATGGTTATAGAACTATGACTCGTGAAGATATTGCAATGATACAAGAACGACGAATGTCTCAGCCTCAGCAACAAGGTAATTAAACTAAAAGTGCTATTAAAAGACATTCTTTTATACAGGATTAGAGATCGATGAGCCTATATATACATTTATTTCTTAGAAGAAGAGAGGAAACTCCCATTTAGTTTCTTCACTTCGTACTTTTTCGGAAGCACTAATACAAGACAGATTCTATTCACGTCTTGCTAAGCAAAACAAGCAGTATGTCTTGTTCCTTCCTTTCAGTATAATGGTATGCAAATGAAGTTTTCCAGTAAGTGTAGTAGTGATTTAAAAGAAGAAGAAGAAGATAACGCATACCTTTTTCTTCATGACTCTTCTTCTTCTCTCTTCTCACACGTCTAGTAAGTATATTGCTGCCATATGTAACCGTATGGACGATATTTCTTTTCCTCTAACATTATTTTTGTGTTAACTACCACATTACTATATTAGTACAGCCATTTAGAAAAATGAAATGGAATAGTAGTCTATACGTAAAGTGCTTATGTTAGCAAGTTGTAGGAATGCTTATGATGATGAGGAACAACTTTGAGTGTAGTGTAAAAGGAATGCAATAGATAAAGTTAGGAATGAGAGAGAAGAACTTTGACATAAATGGGATGTATGTATATATGTAATTGAAATTCTGATTGATATACATATTATATCTATCTAGTCAGAGTTGTAATGTAACAACTTTTTATGTCTAGAAGAAGAAACTTTATTTTGTAAAACTAAAATTATATAATAATGATCCTTTTCTCTTATTTTTACAGTAATGCCATCACTGAGTAGTCCTAATACACCAGTTGTAGTTTCAACACCTGGTCCACCAGGTCATCATCGAACAAATTCTGCTCCTCAACCACCACCACCACCACCTCCTGCTCCAAGTATGATGAATAATGATATGAGTAATAATGGTCCACCTCCTCCTCCACCACCAATGCCAAATGGACCATTATCAAGAAATGGAGAGGGTGAAGTTGGCTCATTAGCTGCTGCTCTACAAAGTGCCCATCTAAGGAAAGCTAATAGACCTCAACCAGATGCTATCAGGTTAGATTATTTTATTTTTATTTATACTTACTATTAACTGTTTTGTTGTAAGCATAATTTATTTAACAAAGGACTAAATATTTTGTACACGAAGTAAGTTAGGGTATTTATTCATACCACCAGTGCCATTTCCAGTGTGTAACGAAAGGCGATTACATTATATGTTATATTAGATTTATGGTATTTTACATGACAAGGAAATTATTAATGTAGTTTTCATAAAACTTTTATTTTACAATCGCTAATTTATTTTTGTCTTTTATTCTATAATCAGTACAACAAGTACATCAAGTAGTAGCAGCAGTGGAAGTAATAGTAGTGGAAGTTTATACGGAACACTCAGAGGAAGTAGAGTTGGTCCACTAACAAATGGAGTTCATCATAATGACTCTGTAAATTCTACTAGTGGTGGAGGAAATGGTGGAGGAACATCACTTATGGATGAAATGGCTAAAACGCTCGCACGAAGAAGAGCAATGGTTAAAGAAAATTCTGCTCCAACTCTTCAAAATAATAATATGAATAATTCACATAATAGTCAAGTGAGTACTCATAATATTTATTTACTTTTCTAATGTTATAAATGTCAACAGACTAGAGATTGCGTGTCCATTTGTTATAGATAGATATAGAAACATGCGTATACTACAAAAGGTCATTGAACAAAATAAAGATTATGTAACAAGAAGATTGTAGAGTTTAGGCACAGACAGCGCTCCTTGTTATTCTTTCCAAATACTTTTTAGTTTGGAAAAGCTGTGTTATACAAATTGTTCCTTCTTCTTTTAGTTTCCAAAACATTTTTTGGAAGGCAGAGATGAAGAGCCTATCATGTAGCATTAGAGTTTTTATAGTACATGGTAAAGTATATAAAAAAGTTGGCAAATACTTTCTCTGCTCGGCGCATGATAGTTTTTGCTCTCCTTGAAAATTCCTTTGCTTATATAGTAAGTTACTATGTGCTACTTTTCCTCCGTCAAGGTTTTCGGTTATAGGAGAGATGTTGTCCATGGTCGCTCAATGCAATCTTTGTTGCATGTGCTTGCTTTCCTTGCCATGCTTTTCCATGTTATATTTCTCAATGACACATTAGAATCAATTGTGAATTTGTAATATTTGCAGAGAGACAAAACAGAAGAGATTCTTGTTTAAAAAAAGTCTTTAATTAATTTTCCAAAGAGGAAAGTTGTTTAATTAGATCATATATTATTAAAACTTGTATAGTAGTAGGTGTATTGTCGTGTAATAAAACTAGAACAAAGTTTAACCTTGATACTATATTTTTTTCATTATGCAGGACGAAGAAGATAACTCAAAACCACCAATGTGTAAAAAGGAGCCAGGCAATTCACCAAAGACGAATCATCGTAAGAGGACTGGATCTGGTAATTAGAGAAGCACTTATAATTTATCAATTTGTTTGATTATGATATTAATATGCATTGTTTTATTTTTAAAATTAGATACATCCTCAGGGATAGTAGTAAATGGAAATGGGACAACAAATGGTTACAGTGACCATGAACTGGATGCATTGAAAGCTGACATTTTGAAAGAAGTTAGAAAAGAACTTCAAAAGTTCAAAGGAGAAATTATTGATGGTAATAATAAATAATTGACATCTGATCCTAGCTGTTAATGTAATAGTTTCTAAAGTATAGTATAACAGACTTAAAAATAAACTTGCTATATATCTAATCTTATTTCCTCTCTTGACATGTAAACAGGATGAAAGAATCATAATATAATAATACAATAATATGTTTATGTTGTTGAATGTAATTTAATTCTCATTTCCTTATTTTTTTTTATTTACAGCCATAAAGATTGAACTGAATCGAAGATGAACAACATTATAATAAGAAAAATACAAGATCAAATCTCAACCCAGCATAGAAATATATACTTCTTGTCGTCGTCTCGTTTGTTGTTATTCAGTTTCAATAACTCTCATCATTATCTTTGTCATATATAGTATTCTCGCAAAATGAAAAAGCAAGTTTTAAAAAATAGTAAGCACAAAATAAACAGCGGCCGAGCAGAACAAAAGTGTCAGCTTCCCGTTTAATATCTAATACTTTGTTAGTTAGTTATATACATTTATAGTTGTAAGAATTCTACAAGAGAGAAGAAGACAGAAGAAAAAAAATTCCAATATCGTTCGTTACTCCTATAATATTTACACATACCGTTTAGTTTTCTATATGTTGTGTACTAGAGTAGTTTCAATCAATTTGCCAATTTCTTTAATTAGTATATTCCGAATGATTTCTGCTGCGCTGACACTCAAGCCGCCATAATAATATTTACTGGTATATGAATAGAGAATGAAGAAGTTTACACACAAGATTATATTATTAATTACCATTAATTGTTGTATTTATATCTAATTGACAGCGTCGTGCGAGCGAATGTTTAAAAGGTTGAAGAAAGAATTTTAATTTACTAAATCTCAAAAGAAAAGGAATTTAATACATTGCTTTACACATCATATTATGTAAACTTTGATGTATTTATAATATTTAATATTATTATTTCATAATGTGCTGTTGTTGTATATGTATTGTAAACATATTAATGAACGCATTAAGTTATATGATAGTGTATTTCTCTGTATAGTATCATCAGGGTTTTGAGGAAGTTTAGATCAAGATAAAAAAAAATTGAGAAAATAAGTACTCGTACAACAATTTATATATATATATACTACGATTCTTTCTATATCTAGCTTCATTCTCTCTTGTTATACTTTGTGGCCATAATTAAATAGGTTAGAAATATATATATAAGGATCTGGAAAATATGACTGACTGGTATAGATGTATATGTCAAAACTTGTAGGCTTTATTTATAGAATTCTTCATTTGTTTTAAGTTCTTGACCCTGCTATAAAAATATACTAGAAATGGAAAATTTTGACTTGAATTGTACCTATATATACTTTACTCTACTGAACTATATATAAATGTAATAACTCGATAACAAAAAATACTATATTATTGTAAATAGTAGTAATTCTATATAATGGCTTGTTATTAATGAACTCATTTTTGGATCTATATAATAATGCTCTTCCGTGTTTTCTCTTCTTCTTCTTGCATATTACTAAAAATAGTTAAATAATAGATTGAGCTAATGATGAAAATGGTTGAATTTTATTTAAAGTTCTTCTTCTCTATGTTGTTTGAATTCTCAAAATGTAACATGTTATTCCAATAAAACGCACACAGAAGTTTCCCAATCGTGCAAAAATCTCATATGTAAATGCACAAATGAAGGTATAATATTATATTAACTCTAGAAATTGTGTTCTCTCTTCGATGAAAAAAGATTTAAAAATTTTTGCTCTTCCATATTCTCAGTATTTTTCAGTATGTAACAAGAAGAGAGAGAACTAAAAAAGCAATGACGACAAAAGAAAATAAGAATGCAAATCTGATAAATATTATTCCAATTTTTGTCCTGCATGGTCTCTAGAAAAATATAGGATCTGATGATGGCTTTTTATAGAATAATCTCGTGAATATAGCAATGCTCTTGTGTTATTAAAAATACGTACATTATAATCATTTAGTTCTCAGATGAAAATGTATAATTTATTGTAAATTATTATTATTATTTAGTGTTGACATTGTAAATATATTTTATTGATTGATTAGTATATTACTAGTGTAAAATATTGTAATGAAAAAAATGTTGTTTTTAAGAAAAAAAGTGCAACAAAGTGAAATTTATTGCCTAACCAATGCCAAAAATTATCTACTTGAGAAAGTAGAATTACTATTATTATTATTGTAGACTTTACAGCAATGATACTACTTATGAAATACTTTTGTTCATTTTCAAAAACATTTATCCTGTATAGGTTATAATTAAAATGTGTAGAGAATTATTAAGTAGCAAAACGGATACGTAAAAAGAACAAAAATAAAGTATAATAATGTATCCCATTATATTCTTTGAAAGTTTTAGTTCAAAAAAGCGTTGAGAAATACAAGAACATATATATATATATATTAAAATGTATTTATAGACAAAAATATTATTACTTACGTAATAATTGTTAAATATAATTTTTGTACTCCCTGTGTATGATAGAATACTTGCATATAATGTGCATATAGTGCATGCCAGTAGAATTTTTAGTGTTGTAATGTTCGTTGTATATGTATCTAGTAAATTAGATAAACAAAACCGTTCAACATATATATATTATTACCTACAAGAATTATATACAAAAATAAACGACAGAAACTTCTGTTTTCTTTTGTATTTAATATTACACTACCTTTTTTGTTGTTTGATTTTTTTCTTATGTCTTATTTAAATGTCTTCCCTAAACCACTGCATGACATGTTTTTTTTGTGCAATAATAAAATGAAAATATGCATGGAGTTTTTTGCATCATGATGGGATGAATGAATTATTTTTGTTCAGTTTTGTTACATTTAATTTATTTCAGCTGGAATGAATGTTTGTATGAGATATATGATGGTGTGTACATATTAATATATATATATATAATGGTCTCAATTTGAAGTAGATATACTCAAAGGCTGTATATATTATTGCAGTGCTACAAATGATTATATATGCCATATTACGAAGTACAATGTTTTTATACTTGCTCTATTATACTAGCCAAGAAGTTAAATGTAGGTACTATAGAATATAAGCTATGTGTTCTTGTCAGTCAAAATCTTTCTTCTTCTAATTGTCAATTTAGGGTATATAAGAAGCATTTAGACTCAAACAAAAATGATTCCTAGCACTTGATAAAAAGAACTTTTTTATGATTTACACATATATACAGAAGGTTTCAGGTAATAATATAATAAAAAGGTAGGATAGAATAATTATATTAAATGAGTCAAGTCAGTGTAACAAGAGTGATTATATAAAAAGTATAGACTACAACATTAAAAGATTATCGCATAAAAATATAACTAACTATTCGATAGAATTAAAATAGTTGTTAAGAAGGTATGTAAGGTTTCTAAACAAAACCAATCTTTCCTTTTGCTCAAAATACGGAAAGGGCACAAAAAATATGGATTTTAGCTACATAACTGACTGCCGGAGAAAAAAAGCTGCCATATATAAAAAGCAGAAGAATTGAGATTGAGAAAATAAATCAAAATTTGGTTTTCAATAGGGAATTATAATATAACATCAAATTAGAGAAAGACGCATTAAATTTTCGCATAATAAAATATTAACTAAAGGATGATCATCATCATGTCTCATAAGTATGAGGGTAACGTTCGCATTCTCAACATTTGTTTACTCTAATGTATTTGAATGAGAGAATAATTCTTCAAATTTTTATACAATGTTAAAAAGAAAATACTCGTCAATTTAATGTACTTTTTTACTTACTACTATGATTTTTAAAGAATTGAATTTAAAATCTCTCTTATAGCTCAAAATGCTTTTCTTATAGTTATAGTATTCTGTGCAATCTGCTGTAGTGTTACGCTTTCTTGGAATTCTTTAAACTTGTAGTTCCAACATTTTTATATCGGCAAAAAGCTAACAACTATATATACTACTACCTGTAATCCTCCTAAATAAAAACATTGTAAACTAAGAGGCTGTGCTCATAATTGCTAATATTTAGATCCTAGTTAATAAAAAAATTCTAATATACACTGTGGCATTAGTGCAACTATACTAGTCTATGTTAGCATTCATGTTCTCTATATATAGATAGATCTATAGTTAGAATAAATAGATCAAATAATCCTTGAAGAAAAAACTTATGGAAAGAAGAATACGACTGTGTAGAAACTGTACATGCTTTCAGAATAAATTATTATATAATAAATGATTATATGTATTGGTGTAAGAAACTATTATTATTATTAGATCGTCTTCAATTACGCAATTTGCTACAAAGAGACAAAAGTATGAGTGTATTACTGTATGTAAGTACTACTACTTCAAATGTACTGTGTTGAAAAGAGAGTGAAAAGATAACAACGGAAATGCAAAAAAAAAACTATATAGAATTATAGGAAACAAAAATCTAAGAGCAAAAAAATTGTGAATATAATAAGAGTAAAGTTGAATTATTGTAAAACACGCATATACTGTATTCAATTCAAAGATGAATGATTATTAAATAATTATTGATTTAATAAATTATATTCATTGTGTATATGGTTTAATACACATTTCATTTCTCATGTGTAAAAGATATTCTTGTATCAAGTTGCATAGAAAACCGGTGAGCATCCTTGAAGGGGCTCTTATTTATGTCACGTGCATACACCTGTACTATACTCACCTGTATCTATCTGTACTTCTTGAAGAGCATAAATTCAAACAAATTGTGATCATCTGATGCTCAAATTATATCCCAATTGAAATTATATATTAATTTTCATCTTCTAACAATCCAGAAATGCCAGTGCGTCTTAATTCACGAGTTAAAGTTTTATGGACGAAATGCAAATATTGTTCCAGTTATTTGCCTTCAACTTAAATCTCTTGAGCAGCATGCGATAAACAATCACTCACAAAAGCATAGGTAAAGGAAATATTTACGATTAATATATTATATAAATTCTTATAAGTAGTTATTTGAAGATATATATATTTTTATTGTTTTGTATAGGCAAGGAACAAATAAAAAAGCAAGAGATTCAATACATCATGCTGTACAAAATTGGAGTTGTAATTTCTGTCATTACGTAAGCTCTTCTCAAAAGGTATTAGAGAACCATATATTAACTCACACAAAAGAGAAACCATATAAATGTTATTTTTGTGACAACTCATATGCACGCTCAAGCAGTTTGAAACTTCATATCAAATTCTATCACACAACTGACTCAAAATTGTTTAAATGTTCTTATCCTTATTGCACTTTTCAAACAAATTATTCTGGAAATTTTAAGACGCACTTGAAGACTCATACGAAAGAAAAATCATTCAAATGTCCACATTG
>VCNE01001387.1:0-11230 GCA_009869805.1 Oncopodura yosiiana
GATTTTTATTGTATTGGTTCGAAGAATGTTCATCTTCTTGCTCAAAATGAAGGTATATCAAATCATATTACTATAATCTATCGATATAAGTATAATAAGATAATTCTTTCAATTTCACAGGCGATGTGGACAAGTATCAGGATAGTCGTTTTTTGGTTGCAGGAGTTGTGGCTAAAACATTCTTTAAAAAAAGTTTAGATATTGATCTTAAAGAATTGTCTTTGTATTTACAAGAAACAAAATACACTGCCGTTTTTGAAATATTACAACCTGACTATCAACATGTAGTTGATCTTAGCTATTTACAATTTCCAGAACTAATGTAAGTATGTTGTTTAATGATATAATAGTATAGTAGTATTACTAACTCAAGTAAATCATTTTATCGTTAGGTTCATCTGTTGGAGTAGCACATATAATGGAGATGATGCAACTGATAGTTTATGCGGAGAACCACCAAATACTGCAATAGAAAAAGCTAAAGCCTTTGGACTATCAACAATTGAATATTCTATTATATCTCCTACTGAGGCAGAAGACTATATGTCAAAGGTAATTTTCATTTTAGAGTTCAATCCAGTTCTAAAATTCATCTTTACAATTTTATTTTTAGATTCGTTCTGAAATTGGATATGAAGGCAAAGTTTTATATTATGTTGACGATAATGATAATGTATTAGGCCTTTTAAAAAAGAAAACAGCTTGGTATATTATATTACGAGCAATAAGAGAAAAATGTTGTACAGCTTGCTCTCCAAAAAATTCTTTTGGTAGAGCAGAAATTAGAAAAAGAATTCAAAAAAGATTATCTGAATTACGATTATGGTTAGGGTTTTCAACTGATTATTGTCTCAAATGGATAGAGCTTGGTACTGAATTTACTGAATGGGCTGTACGTTTAAACAATAAAAATGGTTCGTCGGTTGTACAAATACGTGCAAAATTTCCAATTTTATGGAAGACATTTTTATCAAGTAATCAAAAACATCAAGATATGTATGATAGTATTGAATACAATTAATTTTTAACAAAACCAGTGTATTCTGTGATAAATAAACATATATTTTATTTTATATATAAAAATAACTTATTCAATTGTTATCTTCCGTAAGCTTGTATATTAAGTATCATTACAGAAATCATTATTTTAGAATTTTCTATAATAGTAGTATGAAATTAAGCTTACCCATTAAAAATATCCAATTTATCAAAATTGTTGGAAGTTTTTCTTAATATTCTTAATGCTTGTACTAATTCGTTTGCTTCTGAGGTATTAATTTCATAAATCTGTAGAGACTTTTCAAAGAAATTATACATTATTAATTGAACCATAATTATTAATTGACAATTAAGATTCTCTTACTTTCAAATTTGGATAAGCTGTAAATATTTCTTCCCAAGCAATTGGAGGTATGACATGAGGTTCTCCTCCATAAAAGTTAAGAGATTTCATATTGAGATTAATTAAATTATCATCAGATTTTGCACTATAGCTTGTTGTAGCTCTGTCTGGTGGTGATAGTACTTTAAATATTAATTTTTCATCAATATTTGAAATAATATCAATATTTGAGTAATATGAACAGTCATAAATTGAAAGTGAACTCATAAATGGTGTCCAATTAAATAAAATATTCCTAATTACAGATAGGCCAAAAAATTGACAAGAATGAATTTCAAGAGTCTGCATACTAGAACCACATATCTTCCAAAATTTTTCTTCATGTGATATATCAAGTGGCCATGAAATTAATTTATAGTTTTGGAAAAATATATTTTTTGTAGCATGATGACATTCTTTTATATATGCTAAAAATCTAGTTAGTTTTGTTGGTGAATTTGTACTGAAGCTATTGACTAGTTTAACAATTGAATTTTTTTGTAAGAATGGAGATGAAATTTTTTCCCAAGATTTACAGACCAGTCTACAAATTTTCAGATCTTTGACACGTAGGTACTTCATTAAATTTGTTAGTATCTGTATAATATACAAGGTAAATAAGCAATATATAGAATATAGATAGATTAGTATTTAGATATATAAAAGATTGTTATTTACAAGATGATTTAGTAATGGTTGCGATTGATGATTGTCCGTGTCCATATTATATGTATATATGAGATTCTAGATTACTTAAAAAAGTTGAGATCTTTTTTCCTACAGCAAACAAACTAGGCCATAAATTATCCAGTTCAAGAAGTAGTCGACAGTCAACATGTGAATTTTATCGATTTTTTTTAGTAAAACTGAATGAAATCAGTATCAAAGAGACACGAATCTCAGTTTGCCCCTCATAGCATATCTTTTTTGCTCATCATTAGTAGACTTGGCTTCTTGATGACATACAAATTAATAGCTAGCTATCATTATTTGACCTTCTTCTATAAAATAACAAATTACACCTCAAATTTATGTTGTGTTATGTAAATGTCTGCTTCAAACGTTATTATGTTTCATGGATTGATGATTTTATTATATGCATATGAATTAAATGCAAATTAGTATTCACATCAAATATGCAGTGAACTGCAACTATAAATTGTACAAATTACACATTTCTCACTTAATGAAAAGACAAAGTGTTGTTGTCTCTGTCTATGTTGATATTTAGAGAGATGTAATTTGTCATTTAGTCAGTAATAAAAATTTCCTTGATTATAGACTTATTGCTGAACAGAAAAGAGTTAATCTTTTGTTCTAAAGTGTAATTAGGAGTCTTATATATTTACAAGGTGAATATTTTATATAAAAGGTTTGGTAGCTTTGTTATAAGAAATCATTGCTTATTCTGCTACTTTAGTCTTAAGTCAATCAAATATTTTGACACGTTTTGTCATCAAAATGTATAGAGTATCAACTTTTTTCTTTCTTGTCCTACTTGTCTTCACATTTTCTGAAAATTTTGCTCAACAATACGGGCCTGCGTCACTTCATAATTTCAATACATACTATGGATTTGTTGCACGTGGAAATGGATATGGAAGATATAATGGACCAGACACTGTTGGAAATGTACAAGGTAATGTATTCATTAATTTATTATTATTAATCTACTTAAATCTAATAAATTATTATTTTTTACAAAGTTCATCAAACTCCTGTAAATTATTTATACACTGTTCATGAAGCTGGTCCTTATCACAGAAAGTACATCAGTCAAGCTGCTGATTTCAGTTATTCATATCCTGTAGATAAATATGGAAATAGAATTGGTGGTCCTGCATATTATAGACGAAATGGTATTGGAGGATATCAGTAATTTAAGAAAAAATTGAAATATTAAAATAAAATCAATTTGATGTCATTGACAAATGAGTCACTGTATACTTCTTTGTGATATTTTTTGGCATAATTCTTTATAATATGATCATTGAATTGCATTGTTGACATTTTTTCAAAATTTCATGAGCATGAAAAAAATCTTTGTTCATATTATTGCTTTGTGCCCCTGGCATGATAAACAATCCTTCAAGATGCGCCAAAAATAGCTGGTCACATAGAGTCACATTGTTCGTTACATTCCCGCTTGCACAAAAGTAGAAGAATTTTTTAAAGTTCATTAGCAGCAAGCAAAACAAGTTATTTAAAGGACAAAGGTAATTAACTGACAATTTTACCTTCAAGCGTTATTCAAAACCTTTCTACTCCATACTTTTTTAATTATTCCAGTGTGGTAGAACTTTTTCTTGTACGTGAGAATAACTAATACTTCATAAGTCTTCTTATTGTTTTTGTTTACAAACAATACAATCTGTTTGTTTGTTGTTATCGCCGCACTGCTAAATTGCACTGATCATCTCTTGAAATGTAAGTTGTTAACAATCAGTATTTCGTAATCAAATTAACGAATAATACTAAAAGAAATTATTTATTTGAATGCTTTAGACAAACATGTTGATCAACTAGGAGAAAAGAAATTCATGTAAACATGCCGAGCAACATTGTTATACTTGTAGACTTGAATTGTCTTCCTTATTATAATACTACTATCAGCAATGCAAGCAATGATCTTCCATCACCTCCATCGAATGATGCAACTGCTACTCTTCCTGAAAGTCCTCCAAGTCCTAAAAGTTTATTTGAATCAAGCATTATTCATGATGGAGGAAGATTAAATGAAAAGAATAGACTGAATGAAGATATAAAATGGATACAAGAATTTGTTTTAACTCTACTAAAGTATTTCGTAATCAAATTAACGAATAATACTAAAAGAAATTATTTATTTGAATGCTTTAGACAAACATGTTGATCAACTAGGAGAAAAGAAATTCATGTAAACATGCCAAGCAACATTGTTATACTTGTAGACTTGAATTGTATTCCTTATTGTAATACTACTATCAGCAATGCAAACAATGATCTTCCATCAAATGATACAATTGCTGCTCTTCCTGAAAGTCCTCCAAGTCCTAAAAGTTTGTTTGAATCAAGCATTATTCATGATGGAGGAAGATTAAATGAAAAGAATAGACTGAATGAAGATATAAAATGGATACAAGAATTTGTTTTAACTCTACTAACCAAAGAAGCAACTATAAAAGACAAAGTTGATTTTTCAAATTTTCTTTGGACATTTAAATTTTTCAATTCATCACAAGAAATTCAATCTCGTACAGGAACTAAATTTTTTCCTTTAGATTTAGAATCTTTCGAAAACTTTGAACAAAGTTTGGAACATGAGGTTAACAACTTTTATGACAAAGTAAAAATGACTACTATTTCTTCTTCTACCAACACTAATGAAAATGAAGTAAATCGAATATCATATTTATCTACAGCAATAAAAAATTTAGTTGGAGATTTACCTTGGACAAAACCTGAAATTAATGACTCAACATCATCAATAGAAGAAAAGAATGTATTATTTACACTTTTTAAGGTTCCACGTAATGAAACTCAAATGAAATCTTTTCTTGAATATTCAGAAAGATTTGACAAGTTCTAGAAAATTTGTTGAAAAACTATTACCAAAAGCATTTATGAAAGAATTTCATTCTAAATATCGTATTCAACTCAACTTTGTAGATATGTGGTATATCTATGATGAAAAAGAAAACGACAATAATTCATGGGATGGAAACTTATCAAATTCCTATTGCTAAAGTTCTTCATTATTTTAATGGAGGAAGAGTCATTCCACTTGATAAGATACAATTTATACCACCTGGTTTACCATCATATATGTCATTACTCAAATTACAATTAAAATCTTCTTCCAAAAATATTACTACAACAAAATCTATAGAAGGAAGAAAATCTTCTGAAATATTACCAAGTCATCTGAAAATGCCTCGTCGTAGTAGTGAAGCTATTCAACCTAATACTACTCAAAGTCATTTTACTAGTAATTCAAATCTAAGTATGGCAAGTTCTCTACATAATCATCATCATCATCAACAACAAAACAAATTGTTAGTTGGACAATATTTAAAACCAAAACTTGTAGAAACTAATGGAATAAGAAAACGTAAGAGGAATATGTTATCAAAGAGTTTTGACCAACAAAAGGATTTATATAATCATCAATATAATAGTCAAGCAGATTTATTCTCTCAAGATGATGATGCATCATTAGATGAAAGGCAATTACAATCTCAAAGACTAGAAAGAATGGTAACTGGAAATATAAAACGTACAAGATATTCTACTCCATCCCATGCGAGCTCAAATAAAGATATTAAAAGATATTTAGCAACATATCCTGGTATTAATAATGAATCGTCAATAACATCATCTTCTAGATTATTACCACCACCATCTCAGCAACAATCGACATCAAGGGCTGAAGAAAATAATATTCTCATTTCTAGAAGTCGAGCAATGCTTGTACAATCAAAAAGAAATGTATTTCATAAACATAAAAGTGATAAAGTAAATGAAGAAAAACATTTATTTGTTGAACATGAAATGCATAAAAGAAGATTATTGAAACAAGAAGAATCATTAAAACATATGAAGACACGTCTTATTGCATTTCTAGAAGCAACAGATTCTGAACCACTCACTGATGATGTTAAATTCTTATATAGTCTTGAATGTAAAATTGATGATTTTATACAAATGATTTTAATAGAAGAAGGTCAATCACTTGTATCACTTGCTCAAGCATTAGTAAATGTACTTTTTATGAAACTGAATGAACATGGAATATCAGATTTTCATTCAATCTTAGAGAAAATGATTATGATACCATTTGATTCAATTAATGCAATATTATTAAGAGCAAAAGGAACTCCTGATATGCTTTTAGCAATAAGAAAATGTGAATTACAAGTATTACTCAAGTTTGAAATGTATTGGGTACTTCCTAGAGAAGGTGATGATATTCATTCAGTCAGAGATGAAATATTAAAATTTCTTAATATCATGGTTGGTTTCCAAAAAGATTCTATGCTCATTGAAAACTTTTTATCAGAGACTTTACTAAACGCGTAAGTTTTACATCATATAATTATATGTTCATGTTTCATATATATATATACTTATAATGTATGTTTTCTTTCTTTTTCTTTAGATATTTGGAAACACATGCAAAACTTTTATCAGAAATTTTTCGAGGAATGAATGTTTCATTACCACCGCTCATGTCATTAGCAATGTCACCTGCACCAACAAGCAAAGATTATGATTCTGATAGTCAAGCATCATCTAAATATGATAGCAATGAGTCTTTATTATTTGGTACTGTTGATAAGACTGATGGTCAAAGGAATTCAACGATGGATAGGTATAAATGTGCCTATAATGAATTAACTTTAAGTACAACTTTTTTAATAATAATAATTTATATATTTAATAGGCGACTTGTTAGACATTCGAGCTACATAAGTGTAAATAATCCAAAACGTCAAATACTTATAGCCGGTGAACAAAAAACTAATAAAACTAGTGATTCTCATCAAAATAAATCAGTTTCAGGTATCTATTTGAAATATTGTTGTTTTTAAAAGTATACTCAAAAACTATAATATTATTTTTATTTTCTTTTCTTAAGCTGCAACAAAGCCAAGTCCAAGACGTGTTAGACGTAATTTATTTGATGTAAGAAAACAAGACCGAAGAGATATGAAACCACTATTATCTGCAGCAGCTGCTACCCGATTTTCAAGATCACCTTCCATCACATTTAGATCACCATCTTCAGCAAGATTTTCGAGAAATTCTAGGTCTCCTAAATCTCCAGTTGTAACATTGCGTGCAAGAACATTTAAAAGTAAAAGAAGACTTGAAATGGATGAACCACCACAAAAACAGTCTTCAAGCAATAATAATCATTCATATAATGATTCAATAATAGTAAGTGAGACTACAATTGATTCAGTTGAAACACCTTCAAAAAGAGAATTATTTAATCTACATGAAGAAGGAGAAGAAAAACAACAATTGTCAAAACTTAGTAATGATTCGACAATGTGTGAACCTACATTGGATTCAATAACAACAACTCCTGCAAAGAAAGAATCATTTGACCTATCTGAAATACCGAAACAATTATCAGACTGCAATAATGATTCAACAACAAACGAGCCTCCTACATTGGGATTGGATTCAATGACAACTCCTGCAAAAAAGGAATCATTTAATTTATCTGAAACACCGAAACAATTATGTGAGCCTACATTGGATATGACTTCAATTATAACTCCTTCAAAAAGAGTCTCATTTAATTTGCATGAAAATCTTTTCAATACTCCTTCTCCAAATAGATTTTCTGGTACTCCAAAAAGTATCTTAAAAGATACATAAAAAGTAACATAAAAGTTGTAATACAAAGAAAAAACAAAACGTATATATATATGTATATATATATATAGAACTTTTATTTAAATAGTAGTGTGTTTATTTAATCTATGTATATGTTACAATAAGTAGTTATAACATAACGGGTATGGCATTTCGGAAATCTTTTTATTTGAAATATAATACTATACTATCTATATATTTATATAATCTACAACAATCTTTATATATCATGTCTTTCTATCACACCAATTATTAAATTATATAATAGTAAATACCTATAGTACTGTGAGTGACAGTGAATTATGTTATAAATGCAAGGTATATATGTTTCAAGAAAAACCAAGTGTAAGTAGCATAAATACATATTTTGTGATGTATAAAATTTTGTGTTTTGTTTTTCGGGGTGCGACAATAAAAGACTTGTTCATAGAACTATACATTTATAAACTAGTTCTTCCTTTCCCATAGTTTAGGACTAAATTTTTTAAACTTGCTTCTTTATGCTGAAGTTCTTCCAATTGCTTTTTCAGATTTCTATTGTAAGCTTCATGTTGTTTCTACAAAATTGAATTTACAACTCACTTTAATCTCTATATAACTCTATATAAAATTTAGAAGATTTATATAAATACCTTATCCATCAGAATAGTTGATTTACATTTTTCAATTGCATCATGTTTTTCATCCAATTCGACATATAGCATTTCTAAATCAACTTCTCTTTGTCCCAAAGCTTCTCTAACAGCCTGCTTTCTAAGTTCAACCTCTTCCAATGCTTTACCATTCAGAATATGACAAACAGTAAAATCTTCCTGTTTCAATGATGTACCTATTATTATTATTATTATTAAAAACAAACAAACAATAAGTTAAAGTCTTGCTGTGTGGCATCATAGTACTGTATGGCTTGCAAGTGCATGCATATTAATTAAATACAAATCTAGAAGAGGCATGCTGAGACTCTCTTCTCATTGTCCTTTCTTATTCTCTAACTGCACTGTTGTCTTTTTTGTTGAAAAGGGCAGAATAAATATATATGAATAGTGCATAAATTTTTGTAACTTACTATACCCAATCAATTGAGTAATTTCTTCTGTACATCGACGTAGTGATTCCATATGATTACTACTATTTCCCTGCTCAATGAAAGCAGCCTTCTCAACTTTTTCCTGGTAGCATTTCTGTTCAACAAGTCTTTCTTTGTAAATGGTTTGAGCTTGATTTAACTGCTTCTTTGCCTCAGTGTATTTACATTGAATGGACACTAGTTCTTTGATCAATTCATCATAAGACTTTTGTTTTGACGAAAAATGCCGATGACAAATGTTTCTTCTTTCTTTTAATCCCAGTAGGTGTTGTTCAGCAATACATAATTCTTCCTGTTTGTGGTAGCCTTCTTCTTCAGCTAAAATAAATTATGTAAATATATTCCATCCATACAAATAATATAACATAATATACCTATACATATCTCAGAAATATATTTTAGACCATACCTAATTTTTGTAGCTTCTGTTTATTATGCAACTCAGCCTGAGCTTGAATTAAATAATTCCGTGTTTCAGTATGTTTATCTGCCACAATTTGTAAAGACACAGTCAAACTATCTTCTTCTTCACCACCACCAAGAGTTTCAACAATGTTGTCTTCCATAGTTTTTCTATTTCAGCTATTAATTCTTGTCATCAAAAAAGTGAACGAGTTTTCCTTTGTCTTCTAGAAGAGATTTCAAATATTCCTCGAAAAATACGACGCTCAAGTCAAAAATTCCTTCCTTGTTGTTCTTTGTTTCCAGTCAATCTCAACTTGCCCCGTAAATCTTAATCATCAGATATCTCATCTATAATTTATTATTATCACGAAAAGTGTTTCTGTTACATTACATAAATAATACTAAAAAACATTGATTTACACCCACGTTCTTCTGTTGAAATACAAAAATCTGTAAAAAAAAATAAGTTTTGCAGCTTGCATCTTTTATCTTTGTATCTTGTTGTAGTAACATGCAGTAAGTATAATATGTATAAAAATATGTTGGCGAAAAAGGGAAATCAGTGTTTTGAGTGATTTCAGTGTTTTATCTCTCAGTTTGGCCCTGTGCCTAAGTCTTTTAGTATGTAGGAGTACGTTGTAGAGTGAGCAGTACCTCAATATTTACAGAGCAGCCAGTACACTCAAAAGTATTTTGCTACTTAAGCACATACACAGTAGTTAAGTCTTTTGATGGCGTATTAGCCATTGTACATTGTATCAATTCAATTCAACAGTAGTTTCAACTTAACATCAAGCTATTAGTGGTCTCTGTGTCTTTGGTAGTGTCTCTGTATTCCATTACGAGATAAAGTCTCTTCATTTGATAACTTGACTTTGGATAAGGATTCCTTACTCTTGGTGCTAAAAAGTTGAAAATTATTGCATTTTTGTTAATCTGTTAAACATTTGCCAAGAAAATTTTAGTGAAGTTTGCAACACATTGGAGTTGTTGTCATTTTACATTATCTTGTAATAATAACATTTATTTTACAGTTTTTGTATCAAGCAGTGTCAAAGTGAGTTTTTAAGTTGTAACTAATGTTTCGTGTCATCAAGTGTATAGAGTAGTAGTACAAGTGCTGATGTGATGTGTAGCAAGTGTTGGATATCTAAAAGGTCATTAGGTAGTGGATTTAAATAAAACCCGAGTTGTTTGCCATGAACAGGTAGGCAATAAAAAAACTTTTCACTACTATTAGTAGAGTAATGTATGTACATCTTACAAAATACAAGTTAATATTATAGTTCTAAGCATAAGGTCAAGCCAATTTTTGAGAGTATTAGCGCATCAACAATTAGCAAGTTTATGAAGCATATAGCAAAAAGCAATAAGATTTCTTTCTAGTGCAGTGTGTATCATCATTTTTTACTCGAGTTACCGTAATGATGAAAATCACTAGTTCATTCATTCATGTAAAAGATTTTCACAACTCTTACAGACTTACTCTAAACAATAAAGCAAAAGTCTTGTTATAATACAATAAGAATTAGTACGCAAGTTAATTGTTTTTTCTAAAACGGAAAGTGAACGTGGTTTTGGTCTTTTGGCTCCTTTAACTATAACTCTAATGTCAGATTCTTACAATATTTTAGTATGTAATTCTCTACTAATTCTCTCTTAAGTCTTCAGTTCATTTTATTGTTGTAAAGGTCGCTGCACATATATAAACACTATACACACACACACAAAAGTTGTACAATGCATATTATATGCTATATGGTCCTGAGATAATGTTCGTCAAAGTAATTTCACAGGGTCAGCATTTTCTAATTTCGAAAATCTTTTTATTATTATATATATACCAATATGTGGAGTAGCAACCATGAAAAAAGGTATTACTGTAAAAATATGACCCAGAAAACAATCGATTCACTTGTTGATTCTCTTTTTTTGTCTATATTTTCTCTACTTAAAAACAGTTTATTACTATTAAAATTGTCACAGTTATA